>JAIGNY010000658.1:412500-560000 GCA_020152595.1 Chiridota heheva
ACTCTTTTTATCCCAAATTATATTATAACCTAAATTTTGCAACTTTATATTTTTAAGATCTATGCGCATTTAAACTTTTAAACTTGTTTTCCTTGCTAGCTTAACATTATCTGATTTCTCCTGTTGTCTTTAAACGTTTATACCTTTTATCTTTTTAACATATGTCGTATATTATCTATATTTACATTATTCTTAAATTGTATGTATTTTATATTTTCATTTTGTAAAGCACTTAGAGCTTATTGATAGAATAAGTGCTGTAGAAATGTAATTTAATAATTTTAATAATAATAATAATAGATTTGAGCTTGGATTCTATATTTTAAAGTAGCCATTTTGCTTAAATTTTGATGAATAATTTTTGGACATTTGGAAACAGTTGATAAGTTATATCCTATCAGTATAGGCTCAATTTTGTACACACTGTATGGACTTCGTATTTAAAGGCCTGGAAGTTTGCAAATATTTTCAACACAAAAGCTGATTGTCATCTTTAGAATACTGTCTTCATCTATTATTGTTTTGTTTGCTATTGTGTTGCTTTCTCTGGTACAACATTGGGGCGACCAAGAGGAAACAATGAGAATACTGCAGGGATGCAAAACAAACTTAATGCCATAAAGGAATCATTTAATGCACTTTCATTGGCGATCTCTGAAATGTTTAAGAACCAGAAGCAGTTACATATAGTGATGTCTACTATACAAGCATTACAAACTGCAAACAAAGAAGAGGATAAATAAATAAGTGAGAGTCAACGAACCTGAACAATATTCAAGGAAAGATGATGTAAGTATTACAGGGCTTCAGACCAGACATGAGTCATATTCAGGGGCAGGAGAAAGCTATGATGATACCAAGGGAGAGGGGTTGAAGTGTCAGTGGAGTTTCTCAATGAAAAAGGTCAACGCTAGGTGTCATGAGGTATCTGCTTGCCACACACTGGGAAGAGGCTTTAAAGATGGTCAACCAGTAATTTTGATGAGACTTGTCAGCAGGAAAACCATAGAGGTTATATTGAAGAATGCTAAAACTTAAAAGGAACGGGAGTTTACATAAATGAACACCTTACTCGGCAGAATGCGGACATTGCTAAAACTGCAAAGCTCTTAAAAAAACCACAGAATTTAAAATACGTGGACCATCAAAACTTTGGATGTACATGAAGTTGCAAGGGTTTTATTATTTTTCAACAAGAATGAACTTAGAAGTTTTCAGAAGATGTTTGATTTGTCTAGCATTGCTGAGGAATTATGCTAGAAGTTTTGCAAAGGACATGAATGAATTTATTATTTGTTTTATATGTAAATTAGAGGTTTATTAGAATGCCACCATTAACTGTTTCATTTGTGGAGTAAAAGTTCATGATCATTGTGTTATGAAGTCCAAACAAAAATGGAGTCAAAGCTCTGATTACTGGTATTGCGATGAATGTACAAATATTTTGCCTTTTCATGAAGTAAGCGATGAGGATGAAGAAATCTGGTAGACTAACAGAAATTTGAATGAACATTGAAACTATTTATGTAGATATGGATGATGCGGAAAGGTATAATTTAAATCTGTTTAACTATACTGATTATTCACAGATTGGTTCGGTGCAAAGTTGACCATTTAGTGGTCAAATCTGACCATTCTTTTTTTAGAGTGTACACTTAGACAAAAAATTAGAGAAAATCCATGTTTCTCTATTATTCATTTTAATAGTATTTAGTCTCGAATATTGACAAAGTGGAGATATGTTTTGATGATTTAGACTAGCCGTTATCCGAGACTTGAGCTTGAGCTGAATGTGTCCATAAAGGGGTATCAGAAATGTCACACCTCCAGGTAGAGGGAGCGGTGTTTCAATTTTTGTTAAAATTATTTACAATTCAAGAAGATTGACACCTTATCTTCTGCTATTGATGGTATTATGAAAACGATTTAAAATTGAGATTATTTATAAAGAAAATAAGGAAACTATTGTTATAAGTTGTATATACAAAGCTCTTTCAGCAAAGCATGATGACTTTGATAGGAAATAAGAATTGTTATTCAATAATTTCAAACTTTGCAATAAAATGGTATTTGTATGCGGGTATTTTAACATTGATCTGTTGAAGCATAATGCAAGAACCCCAAGAGTTTGTTGATGTTATGTTCAATATGGGATTACATCCTATCACTTCAAACCCAATAGAATCACACGATCAAGCAGCACTTTAATCGATAATATTTTCACAAATAACTTTGATGAGGGACTACAGTCTATTGTTGATAGATGATCTCAGTGATCATTTACCCATATTCGCAGTTTGCAGTAGCAAACTTAAAGGCCATATATTGTGATAAATATGTGGCGGCGTACAATTTATTCCAAAACGATACTGATTGGCCTATTAATGTAAATGCACACTGTACCATTGTCTTTCGACCAATCAAAACACAGGAAATGAATTTTATTTACCTCGCACGTTATAAACGACAATTGATCGTTAATAATGAAATTACTCGGAAAGTCATTTTTTGTTAATATTTGGACAACGAAAATATAAATCAGTTTAAAGAAAAGTTGGTTGGAGAAACATGGTCTGAAGTGTATAGTAAAGAAAATGTTAATGAGGTTTATTCTTGCTTTTTGAATAGATTTTTAGAATTGTTTGATAGTTGCTGTCCTGTTTAAAGAAGTCCTGGTATGAAACGAAGAAAGACAAAGCCGTGGTTATCTTAAGGATTAGTAAATGCACGCAAAAAGAATAACGTATTGTATAAGAAGTTTTTAAGATATAGATCAGTAAACAATGAGGAAAAATATAAGCGCTACAAAACCACCTTAACTAAAATATTACGTAAGTGTAAAAAGAATCGTTATGATAAACTGCTGTACGGACCTGTAGGGTGCTCCAGACAGTAGACCCAACTAAGGTCCGCACCTCATATTGGGCTACGGGTCATGACGCTAATTTTGGAAACGGGATTTCGACATTGTGCAAAGTACATGGAGCCTGGTTTACATAAGCGTACGGAGGTTATTGAACTGGGGGCCGGACGAGATTGAGGGGGGCACATCACTTTTGCCCAAATGGTTAGACGTTACCGCCCAAAACACATTTAATAATTCAGCCCCGAATATTTTAAAAAGCCAACAAAAAAAAGTAAAAAGAAAGGTCATCACCTATTTTTGGCCCAAATGGTTAGACGTTACCGACCAAAAACATATTTAATAATTCAGCCCCGAATATTTTATCTCTTTACACACTTTTGGTTACTTAAATCGCCCCTTATCGAAACCGGACAAGACGGGTCACTGAAAATTAGCACACAAACAATTTTGTCCACTCCAGTTTTTCTGAGCTGGCGATGCCCCTGAAGATAATTTAGCAATAATAGTCTTTAAGCCAAAGGCAGATATTTAATCTAAAATACATTGTGATTAAACGAATTATTCAATGTGCTACTTTTAATGAGACAGGTGGTTTTGTTTGTGCATGTGCAAGCATTGGCGTAGCCAGAGAGGGTTGGGACAAACAAGGCGTAGCCAGAGGGGGTGGGGTCACGGGAACCATGTTTCCCCGAATCCCACACCAAGAAAAATATAAAAAACATATATGTTTCACCCAGGTGAGCATACATTTATATATATATATATATATATATATATATATATATATATATATATATATATATATATATATATATATATATATATATATATATATATATATATATATATATATATATATATATATATATATATATATATATATATATATATATATATATATATATATATATATATATATATATATATATATATATCTATATCTATATATATGTATATATATATATATATATATATATATATATAGTATATACATATATATCTATATCTCTCTCTCTATATATATATATATCTATATCTATATCTATATATATATCTATATATATATATATATATATATATATATATATATATATATATATATATATATATATATAGATAGATAGATACATACATACATACATACATACATACATACATACATACATACATATATGTATATATATATATATATATATATATATATATATATATATATATATATATATATATATATATATATATATATATATATATATATAGATATATATATATATACATACATATATATATATATATATATATATATATATATATATATATATATATATATATATATATATATATATATATATATAGATATATATATATATACATACATATATATATATATATATATATATATATATATATATATATATATATATATATATATATATATATATATATATATATATATATATATATATATATATATATAAAACAAAATAGGAAAAAATGGCAATGTCTTAGCCAACAGATTATCTTAAGAACCAAATATTTCGAAAACTTCTGTTTCCTTCTTCAGTGGTATGAAGTACTTCATACCACTAAAGAAAGGAAACAAGAGTTTCGAAATATTTGGTTTTTAAAATAATCTGTTGGCTAGAGACATTGTAATTTTTTCCTATTTTGTTTTGTTTGTAATGGCTAATGCAAAAGGAACTTATCTTTTAGATTTGGAGTTGTATATATATATATATATATATATATATATATATATATATATATATATATATATATATATATATATATATATATATATATATATATATATATATATATATATATATATATATATATATATATATATATATATATATATATATATATATATATATATATATATATATATATATATATATATATATATATATATATATATATATATATATATATATATATATATATATATATATATATATATGTATATATATATATATATATAACAGGATTAAATAAGGATTTAGCACACTTGAGCAACTACACATGGTTCAGAAAAGCCACTACTAATACCTAATACTTGCACTCTATTTCTTACACCTAAATCACTTGCACTGAAGAAGGTCTGAAGTCAGACCGAAATATTTTGCGTTATTTTATATAGCACAGTTGGATTATGAAAGTATTATTAAACCTTAGAGAGATCGTATATCTCATCATTTTTTTTATATATATATATATATATATATATATATATATATATATGTATATATGTATATATGTATATATATATATATATATATATATATATATATATATATATATATATATATATATATATATATATATATATATATATATATATATATAGATACATACATACATACATACAAATATAGATATATATATATACATATATATATATATATATATATATATATATGTACATATAAATATATATATATATATTTATATGTTTATAAATATATATATATATATATATATATATATATATATATATATATATATATATATATATATATATATATATATATATATATATATATATATATATATATATATATATATATATATATATATATATATATATATATATATATATATATATATATATATATATATATATATATATATATATATATATATATATATATATATTGATGAGCATATCACACGTAGCTCAAAAATGAAATAAACTGAAATCCATATCAACCTTCCCCTCCTCCCTTCCTTTCCCGGCGCTTTTCAAAATCTTGTGGAAAGTGATAGCTGATGACTTTTTTTTCTTTTATGCTTTTGAAAAAATTAGGACAGTTAGTCCCCCCCTCCCCCCCTTACCCCAACAAAATTCTGGCTACGCCACTGTGTGCAAGCTCAACTTCCATATAATATATTACTTACCCTATTTCCTTATAGTTACTGGGTCAATCCTTTGTATGTTTCATGATTTTTTTACGTATTTCTGTTATTCATCAACTGCATGGGAAAGATCAATTATGTAGGCTGGCCTCTATCAGATATGGACTTTTAGTTGTGACCACTCCCAGGTTAGAAATAGATAATACAAAATATTGGATTGGAAGATGGTAATTATAGCGTGATAATGCACATATACGCTATATTTAATGATGTTCCAGCAGGCCTTGCTTTTCCGTCTATTATTACTTTAATGACCAAAAAGCAACATCAATTTATAAACGTCCAAGGTTTTCAGAGGGTGAAAATATTAAATGTCAACTTCGTGTATTTGTCTTGCAGACATACATCATCTGTAAGAGAGACAATGATCTGATAATGAGAAATAGGGGGTAGAGAAATACAAATTACAGAACACCGTACGAAAAGCCGCAGAACGGAGAAGGTCATTAAATAGCGATCATTTGGCGAAAGCTACACAAGGCATTCTGTATGCGGACGCAACCAGTGATGTGCACATTCATACAGATTGCCAGTCGATACTGTGCTGTGAAAAGAAAGACACAAAAAGATGTTAATGAATCCCAAAGCAAACAACAAGAAAAAATTAATGTGCTCTAAATCTGACTTGCCACAGTCAGATTCAAAGGGATCTTAGGACACTGCTGTATCTAACATAACACAACACGATCACGGGTTAAGGGCTAGTCACCCCATACAAATCCCAAACTAACACCACCACCACAAAAAAAAAAAAAAAAAAAACAATCAAAGACGCCCAGAGTTAGTAAAGAACTTATCAATGTTGACTTTGAATTGTGAACAGAATTGTAGCTAACTACTAACTCAGGCAAACCATTCCACTCATTAACAACTCTTTGCGAAAAGCTAAAGCGCCGAATATCTATCCGTGAGAACTCTTAGGTCATTTTCAAACTGTTACCACGTGTCACATTAGGATTAGCTGAAACATGCAAGAAATAACAGGAAGTCAAAGCATCACTACCAGATAGGAACTTAAAAATCTGAATCATATCGCCACGTATTCTTCTCAGCTCCAGCATGGCCAAACCAAGAATTCGCAACCTAAATTTTAAAGAGAAATTCCTTACTTGGGAAATAAATCCAGTGGCTCTTCGCTGAACCTGCTCCAAAATGAAATTGTCCTTCTAATAAAAGGGACTCCAAGCCTGAATAGCATACTCAAGGTGAGGCCTGACTAACTGCTTATACAAATTAAGAAAAACCTCTCTACCAATGAAACAAAAAAATATTATAATCAAACCAAGCATCCTATTTACCCTTGCAGCTGCTAAAGCACACTGTTTAGAAGGCTTCAAATGGCTAGTTATGACAACACCTAGATCCCTTTCTTGATCAGCACAACCAAGATTTGAACCATTCATGCAGTAATCAAAAGCCAAATTGCTCTGACCAATATGAATAACTTTGCATTTATGAGCATTGAATGAAATCTGCAATGTTTGGGACCAAGAAACTAACTTATCCAGATCACTTTGCGAAAGTGAAGAATCCCTAGCATCATCAACAATCCTGTACAGCTTAGTGTCATCAGCAAATTTACCAATCCTGGAGTCAAGGGAAATATCAATATCATTAATGAAGATTAAGAAAAGAAGCGGACCAAATACAGAACCCTGAGGAACACTACTTGTAACCTTCTTCCATGGAGATACTTCACCATTAACAATTCTTTGTGAAGTGTCAATTAAGCAAGAATATATCCAACTGGCACACTTTCCCTCTACACCAAGCGCTCTTGTTTTCATCATGAGCCTGCCCAATGGAACCTTTATCGAATGCTTTTTGGAAATTTAGATAGATAACATCCACATTATGACCAGAATCAACTTGTTTAGTAACATCATCAAGAAACTCCAATAAATTAGAAACACAAGACCTCTTAGGTAAGAACCCATGCTAGGAAAAATTAAACAAACCATTGACCAGTAAATGATCTAGTACAACATCCTTAACATTGGGCTCCATGACCTTGCACACCACACTAGTAAGACTTACTGTCCTATACTTACAAGGCAAACTGTAATCACCCTTTTTAAAAATAGGAGTGACATCAGTAATTCTTCAATCACTAGGAACAACACCAACATTAAAGCACTTTGAAAAGATAATATTCAGGGAAACAGAAAGAATATCAGAACACTCACGTAAGACAGCAGGATGTATACTATCTGGACCGGGTGCTTTATTTGAGTTCAAATCCTTCAACTTCTTAGACTCAACATCAACTGAAAATCAACATTCTTAATGGATACTGGAGAGTGCACACTAAGATAATCCAACAACATCATCAGCAGGAGACTCCTTAGTAAAAACAGACACAAAGTAGTTATTCAAAATCTCAACGATATTCTTACCACTATTGAAAATAACACTATCATTACTCTGAAGGGAACCAACAACCTCCTTGGTTTTTTGCTTTGAGCGAACATAAGAATGAAACGACTTAGGATTAATCTTAACCTCTTTAGACAAACGTTTTTCAAAAAGCACTTTAGTATCTCTTATCAAACCCTTTGTGAACTTTTCATGATCCTTGTACCTAGCAAGCTCAGCAAAACACCCACTGTATTTATAACAACGCCACAACTTGTTCCTTTTCTGAACAGCTTGCAAAACCTCCTGAAACATCCACATTGGCCAAATACGCCTACAGACTTTCTTTAATGGGACAAACCTATTTACACCATTCAAAACTATACTTCGGAAAACATCACATGCTTTAGAAGGATCTAAGTCACGGAGCAAAGAAGTCTAATCGAATAACAAATTATCCTGAAGTGCAGCAAAAACAGCATTGTTAAAATATAAAACCAGTTTATTAACTGGAGAAGCCTTTGTGAAACAATACAGATCAAACCTAAACCTAATAAAGTCATGATTACTACACCCTACGTTACCGCTACTTAGCACATTTCTAACCATACTTTCTTCTGTAATGAAATCAGATCAAGACAATAACTGTCACGCGTGGGAAACAACATGCCGGGCGAAAAAGCAATCAGATACAGCTTCCAGAAAATCTTTACCATGTGGACCACTAGTACAAAGATTTCAATCAATGTCTGGAAAATTAAAGTTCCCCAAAACAATAACCCTCCTAGAAGCAACTTTTTTGAAGCAGTCAAGCAATTTCTTATTGTTCTCAGGACAAGACTTTGGTGATCTATAAACAACACCAACAACCACTGAACTACCAACATCGCCATTAACAATAAGCTCACACCATAGGCAATTTGAAAAACCAAAAGAAAACTGAGCAGTACTATCTATACAATTAAAACTGTCTTTCACAAACAATAAAACGCCAACTCCTTTACCATTGAGAGATCTAATATGTCTTGCCTGAAAGCTGAGTAACCTGGAATATGTTTTTCTGAATCACTAATATCACTATAAATCCAACTGTCAGTAATACCAATTATATCAGGTCCACTAATTAAAACTTCAGCCAAAAGCTTATCACGCTTATCCAAAATGCTACAAACATTTGAAAACATAACCTTAAATCTACCATTAAAATAATCGCTATCCCCAGAAACATGCCTGAAAGGTGGGTTTAAACTCTCACCCCCGTGACTAGTTTAAAGGACTCAGATCCTTAATTGCCCTATTGACACCCCAAGCAAGAACACGAGCACCTTTAACAAACCACCTCTCATGAACCAATCAAGCCGAGATTCAAACTTATGTCACAAATTTACAAACCGGACTCAAACAGACGACAAATACTCTCTAGCCAACTGTTGATCAACAACATCTTATCTATCATGAAGGAACTACGCCTATGCGGCAAGAGACCAACAACTAGAACCTTACAACCTGTGTCCTTCAACTTGAATAACAAATCCATGAAACTACGCCTAACAGAATCAACATTTCTCCTTGAAATATCATTTGTACCAATTGAAACTACGACGGTATCTTCACTCTTACATAAAGTCTCAACACGAGAACTATCATCATCAACCCTAGCCAACCCTAAACCCTGGAAGACACATCATAATCCTTCTACTACAATCTACTCCACAAAACTCTGTTTCAACATACCGAACAAGTAAATCCCCTATCCATAACACATTATCATCTCTAACAGAATCCATCTTTAACAGAATCCACAGGCAACATACCAGATGAATCAACAACGTCACGACCAATGATATCTGTACAATCATCAATTACAGACAACCCTGCTTCAGGCCTGTGAACAGTATCTGATCCAAGACTATCTACCTGAACAGAACCCCTATTAAATTTCTCACCTAAAGAACTATCAACATGTCTGACTACCCACATCTAAGCTACAAAATTCAGTCTGCATACTAGCATCAACCTTTTCAACGATACAACTACAACCAGAAAGTCTCAACTACAAAGCCTTCAACCTTGTACACTTTGAACAGACAAATACAAAACTATCAATTAAAGCTTCCTCAAAACTACATGTCACACAGGATTCCTGGAAATCAATCCACATATTACAGCTGTCACAGCAAATCGAACTCTCCATGATCATACAATATAATTAACAGAAGCAGAAAACCAAAAGCAGCAACCTAAAAGAGGACCAATAGGGTAAACAATACCTATAGAAACACCTTAGCTTCAACACACAATATACTAGCCTACACTGAACACATAAGCCTATACACTTAAATTCAAAAAATAACACAGCCTAACACAACATTACCAAAGCCTACAATCTTGGGCAAAACTGTTGGAACACTTCAGCTTTTTGAGAACTACATATATTATAGTGTTATGTGTCTTTAATATTTCCCCCCGAGAATTGTAACACCCTACCCCCTCACTCCTTTTCAATGTTGAATTTCTTTCTTTCTTAACGATTGGTGATTGGTAAATACATTGAAGTAGGATAGGTGATCATTTTTGTATATAATCTTAATATGAAAGAGCTCCACGGTCTACCCTAAAAGTCAGTGAAAATAGTATTGAAGATTCAAACTTTAGAAAAACAACGGTAGACCGTTTCAACATGCATGGTTTCACTAATATCGAGGTATTACGCAATCGGTTAAAAGGAATTTTATGATAATACTAGAAATTGAGAAAGAAATTAAGAGATTAATTTATTAAACGACTTTACTTGTGTTGATTTGAATACAGATTTTACGTAATTCGAAGCTCTACTATTTTCCCTCCAATTTCATTTCAAGAATGGATGCATTTTTTCAACCCCATGCTGCAAGCGTCGCGGTGGGGTAGCGGACAATAGGATGGATTTCATATCATTGAAACAAGGGTTCAAATCCTGTCGATTACATGAGGCTCGACATGAATAGCGTTTATACATTTGCTTAGATTAACTACAGTCTTTTAGCGTCATTTATTTTTCTTCATTCAATCCCCGAAAAGCGCACGAATTCTCAGGTGTTTACAACCTGCATAAACACACACAAATAGCTTCCATTGACCTATTTACTTATTCCAATCTCCAAGTCTATTCTTATTCATCATATAACTTATTGTCTTTGAAATTGATATCCCTAATTTTTCTCTAGACACTCAAAACACATCTGCTATCTAGAAATAATGCAAGTTATCTAAGTGAAAAATTGATATCTTTCCTCAGACAATATTGGACAAAACTATTGGAAACTTCAGCTTTTTGAGAACTACATAAGTTATAGTATTATGGTTTTTTTTTCTTCTTCCGAGAATTGTAACCGCCTACCCCCTCTCCCGTTCTCAATGTTGATTTTTTTTTCTTTCTTAACGCCATTTCCAGGAAAAACAGTAACAACGGCCAACATTGTTGAATTCTTTTCTTTCTTAACGTCATTTCCAGAAAAACAGTAACAACGGCCAACATTTGTTGAATTTCTTTCATTACTAACGTTATTTCCAGGAAAAACAGTAACAATAGCCAACATTGAATGGGGAGGGTGAGGACAAATAATATAGTAAGACAGAAGATGGGGACAGTGGCGGCGTCAATGAAATGATGAAAATGTCCTTAAAATTCCAAAATATTAATTAAAATTAGAAGAGTAGAGATGAAACAAGCAAAAGAGAAAATTTCCAGCATTTCTGATTTCTAAATGTGGAATAATTTACAGTCGAAAAGTAAAAAAAAATATGAAAAACATCACATATTTTTACCAAGTGTTTCAACAAGTTTGTCCAAGATTGTAGCTTACAACAACTGTAAGGCCTAACCTAGCTTACCACAGCATAAACAAAGCGTGTAATAGGATACAGTTAGCATACCACACAAACCAGCAACAACAAAAAAGAACAAAAATTTAACAATTGACGAAACTAATGAAAACAACAAAATAAAAAATATGCAGAAAAAATGTAAACAACAACAATATAGTAAAACTCAGCCTGAATAAAACCCCAAATCCAGATGAAAATATACACAAATTGAGACAGGGATTGAAACACTTAGTAGCGCTTGAGGCACACTATCACAATTAATGCAAGCTCTAATTCCTTCAGGAGACAGATGAAGGCAGAGGGCGCAACACTGCTATGGAAATACTCAACGAAGTATGGCTGTGACTGAGATAAAAGCGATGAGTGGCATTCAACCTGGTGAAACCCCAGCTAACCAGTTACTTAAGTGGAGGATTTGGCGGGATAATAATGATGCAGAAAAGTTGCTCAAAGTGCTTCGTTATACATGTGTGATTCATTTGCAGTTGAAGCACTAATCACATTAGTGAATATTGCCACTGGAAAGGCTGCTACTCCAGTGACCAGTACTTACCTTTTATGAACACTGAAGAGAGGAGCAACAATGAGGCAGGAGTTCAATAAAGAGTGCGTCAAAGATGAAAACCGATTTCTGATGACTGTCAAGCGCGTGAAGGTTCAGAAGTTTGCTGCAGCAAATATGAAAAGAAATCCTCAAGAGAGAAGAAGGCTATAGCAGCAGCTGAAGGTGTCCGTGATGCATTCGGCTATCTGTAATCGAAGTCTAACATCAATTTACATAATGTACTTTGTTTCCCAATAACTCAGATTCCACTCGCTCTCGCACATGCTGATGGCATCCAACGAAAACAAATAAAGCAAACCTTACCAAGCTTCTAGAATCCAAGCTACCAAAGTCAAACCAGGAGACTGCTTTAGGTTCTAAGATCGATGCCACCCTTTTCGATGATGGACTTGTTCTCCGTGAAGTTTTGCCCCGTCATAACAAATCAACCTATGGCAAAGTGGTTAAAGATATCATGGTGAAGGTGTGTTCTGCCAGTGGGTATTCCGTTCATCTATTGCTGAATAAGTAAGAAGAGCCATCTATCAAAGATGTTGAAAGGCTGAGTAGAGGTTTTACAAATGATGAGATGAACACATTCATCATTACAGGGGCGGAACAACAGCAGCAATGAAAAGGCATCCACTTGCTAAACAATGGTGCATTCAAGGAAGGCTAAATTCCTGTTGAAGGAGATACAGGAAGAGTGTTATGCCCCAATTATTGGTATTAACACTGTCTATGTTTCCCATGGTGGAAAGTGTCTCAAGCTGAATGTAAACTCAATGGGCTTGCTGATAGTTGAAGAACCAGCAGAGTTTCAGGGAAGGCATGAAGAGGCTGACACACTCATCGCATTCCATGCTTACAGAATAGACGGAAAGGTAATGGTTCGATCGTCTGATACTGATGTACTCGTCATTCTGGTAGCGCTTGCCTTAAAGATGCCAGAAACATTAGAGATTATGATGAGCTTTGGTTCAGCAAACAAGAGAAGGCTAATCAATGTTATCGACATTTCGAGAGAGCTGGAAAGGAATCAAACTGGATTGACTGAAGCACTTATCGGTTTCCATGCACTCACTTGGGTGACTTTAATTCTGCATTCTACAGAAAAGGCAAGCCAGAACCATTCAGTTATTTGGAGAAAGACCAAAATCACGTTTTAGCACTTAAGTCATTGTGTCATGATGTCATAGATAAACCTGCGATCACCTCTTATGTGTGCAAAATGTATGGCTTTAAGCAATTAAGTAACATCAACAAGGCCAGTTACCTGCAGTCTTTCATCAAAATGATAGGCAACAAGAAGAAAGATATCCAGGTGAAAAGAATCAGTTGTTCGTCCTTACCACCCTGTGAGAAAACACTAGCGCAACATTTGTCACGTGCTAAATATATAGCTATGATGTGAAGACGAGCCCATACCTCTCAACCAACAAAAGATCGGATGGGTCGCTAATAAGGATGGCCGCTATGTTCCTTACTGCTTTGCGGGATCATCTCTTCTAAACTCCATGATCGTGATGACGACGCACAGCTAGAACATGCCATGCCCTTTGACACAGAAAGCGATCCATTTTATTTTGAAGACACTCTAATCGACAACTTTTGGACAATGACATTGACTTGAATTACCGGCCATGGAGTGATGATTGTGACAGTGAATGGGAGGAAGTAGAAAAGGAGGAGGATGCATAAACTGCTAACTTATTATGAATTTATTGGTGAATGCACACAAACCATTACTAATTTGTTATGATACCATCCATAATTTGTACTGTACTGAATTTGATTCATTTGACAGTTTTATAAATGGCTAAAACAAAAATTGCGTCATTCATAATTCATTAATACTCAGGTGAGAGGAAAAAATCTTATTTAACATAAACCATGGCAACAACTTATTCATAAAGCACAAACAAAGGATGTATTTTGGTTACTATGGTAATGCAAACGCTAAAATTGTTTATTTTCTTGTTAATTTAACACAGTAAAGAATATCAATATTTAAGGGTAAGGTTGCTTGAATGCTACAATATACACACTACCATTCTTTAGCTTCTATTTGATTGGTTTGGAAATGAAGAGGGAGAGGCTATCAAGTCAAACATCATAGAGGGTACACAAAATGTTCATCTCAAAATATCTTCATAGCATTGCCTTGAATACCCTCACCTCCAGCCCACCCCCCTCCCACCCCTACTCTAAAAAAGAAACAAAACAGTTGCTCAATCTAGAGTTGCTAATACTTCAAGCAAAACTTACCAACCTCACTTTGGGCAATTTTATCTATCTTTATTAAAAACGGCATACAATTTGTTGGAAATATTTGTCAAACAAAAACGCTTCATTCATGATTCATTGATACTACTGTGAGATCAAAAAATCTTATTTATTATAAACCATACCCACAACTTTTTTATTAAGCACAAATAAAGGATTTATTATGCTTCCTATGTCCTTGCAAACACTAAACTTTTTCGTTTTACTTTTAATTTCTAACACATTAAAGAGTATCAATATTTAAGGGTAAGGTTGCATGAATGCTAGAATATATACACAACCATTCTCTAGCTTTTATTTGATAGGTTTGGACATGAGAGGGAAGGGGGAGGCTTTCAAATAAAAAAGTTTATAGAGGGTATACATAAAATGCACATCTCAAAATATCTACCTAGCATTGCCTTGACCACTTTCACCCTGTACCCCCCCCCCCCTTTTCTTCTTTCACACCCACACCGTCAAAAGCAAACAAAACAGTTCAATCAAGAGTTGTTAATAGTTTAAACAAAACTAACCTACCCAGGTTTGGATGATCTTTATTTCTTATTATAACAGGCATACAATTTGTTGTAAATATCGCCCACATCTACGTTCACTTTGGGTGCATTTATTTTCTTGTTGTAAGAGAAAACCATATTTTCGAAAGTTAAAGTTCCTTTTCAATAAAGTTTTTACCACTAAATTAATTTGTCAGAATGTTGTTTTCATCAAAATATTTACTTCGTTAAAGGGTTTCAGTATCTTCCAACCATATCTTGGTAACGATAATTTCGTATTTTTGCTAATTAATGGTGCAATATGTAAAAGTATAACCCACGAATACTTTTAACTCAATTATCTATTAGGGCAATTCAATCCTTAATGATTACTGTTTGGGTCCCAATACAGGACAAAGTAGCAGACAGTGGTATCTTTGCAACCGCCATGCATAAAACATCAAATGGAAGAAAATTGTTCCATGTATCTTTTCGACTTAATAACACACTATGTATAGGTCCTATAAGGCTACTGTCTATAGGCCTCGTTACAAGATGAATTTGCTGTCTTTGACAATTTTGTGTCCTCTGGGAATAATGATCCTAAAGGAAAAAAGATTCATAATCCAGTATATTTTCAGCTGCTTAAACAAGTTAACAGGAACAGAGGCCCTTTAAGGCTACTGTCTGGTCCCCGGTACATAATAAACTTGCTGTCATTGGTATTTATGTGACCCCCAAGGTATAATGGTTCCACTAGAAGAAGATTAATCCATGTCTCTTTTCGGCTGAATAACCCCCATAAGTGGGCCCCTTTAAGGCTACTGTCTGGGTCCTGATACCGGCATACGTTGCTATCATGGCTATGGCCGGCATGAGTACCCTATTGGGAGAATAATCCAACAAATTGTGTCCATGTATCTCTTCGGCTGAATAAATGCATTTTTTGGGCCCCCTATCTTATGCCTCTGGCTACTGGTACAGGATGTGACCCGGCAGCAACATTAATTAGTGAGTCCTGGGTCCAGATGGGCATAACCCGATGTCATACCTTTTGTATCTTTTCAGCTAAATAAACAATCTTGGCTCCCGGTCTATTGGCTAATCATGATCTAAAAGTTTACATCTTTCCAATTTCAAGACTTATGATAAATACTTTTTCCATTTGTTCTATATTTGACCGAATTTTGGACCAAAATATCTAAATTGAATTTTTGAAGTTGTAAATTAAAAATTGAACGGAAAATGTATAATTGTCGGACCGATAAAACGTAATCAATTTTTCCGTAGGGGTAAGAGGGGGGCTTACCTACAAAGCTATACTGCTGTGTTACATGCTTTGAAAATACGACAGTTGGAAAATGCCCTTCAGATCCTGTGACCCACCCCCTTTCCCCCCTTCTACACACACACACACACACACACACACACACACACATTCAAAGATCTTTCGCCACCTCTTTATGTAATAATGAAAGAAACCCACCAACACATGTGCACACAGTGCACACATTTGAAATCCTGAGCTCTATGAGGGTTGTTAGGTGTCTAACCATACCCAGCAAGCACGGGCCGGTTTCGGAAGTCCTTCTTAACCCTCCTCTATTCAATATCATCACCGCATTTATTTTAGAGGGCAAACAAAGCATTAGAAAATGAGTATAAATCGCAACAATATCTAAATAATGCTATTTGGGAAAACTTTGAATCAGAAGGTTAAGCAGTTTAGCATGATCACTGTATATACCGTGGTACGACCGAGAAGCAACCAAGCAAAGCGATTAGGCGTTCCAATCAGATTTCGCATCAATAAACAAATATATAGAAAAGTACAATAGGAAATATTGACCTATATTATTCTTGTTTAAAACTGAGCTACACCATACATTCTTAAACAGAACAAAATTACACATAGGCTGCATACATCAATATGGATACCCTCTATGCATTAGCAATACTGTTTTCCGTGCTTGGTATATCTGTTGCCCAAGGTTAGTAGGTTTTTTCCTTCTGCTTTTTTGTTGTTGTAAGTTTCTACTCCTCCGTTCTGTTTGCTTTACGTTGTTATTTATAATGTCCGATTAATGCATTACATCAAATCATGATTTATCATAATATAATAGGCATAATACATAATGATGTGGTAGTACTGCAGCCTTTACAAAAATTGCAAATATGGCCCAGATTGAATTCCCAGATCTGGCCAGATAAAGAATTGGGCAGATATAAATTTGGCTCAGATCAAACTTAATCTGGAATTTTCAGATTAAATTTAATCTGGCTCAGATCAAACTTGATCTGGCTCAGATCAAGCTTTATTTCAGTATTTGTAGCCTTTATCTAAAGTTGACTTTAATCAAGGTTCTATCTGGCTTTATTTGGCCATATCAGACTTTATCTATTGATCAAGTTTGCTTTATATGAAGATTATATCTGGCTTTATCTGGCCATATATAAACTTTATTAAAGCCAGATCTGAACTTTTTGTTAGAGAGTGGTGGGAAGTTTTGAAGTCTAATTCTAAACCTAACCTAAACTTCCTAACCTCTTCGATGTTATGCTTCAAATCCTCCCTGTATATTGAGCAATAAATCACTTTTAAGGGGCAACATTGAGGTGGCACGTGCACAAAAGACCACCCACCTGCCCGCTGGTACAGGCATGATGAGCTGAATTACCTTAATCTATGGGAAAATTGAAAATAGCAAAATATTGTTATATGAGGATTGACTCCTGTCTGCTAATGTTTACGGTTCCTGCAGGTGTTAGTATAACATACGAAGAAGTAGACCCCTCTCTACATTTTAAATAAAGTCTCTACATTATAAATCTCTGTAATGCATTAAATCTACCACTGCATTAAATCTACCACTGCATTAAATCTACCACTGCATTAAATCTACCACTGCATTAAATCTACCACTGCATTAAATCTACCACTGCATTAAATCTACCACTGCATTAAATCTACCACTGCATTCAGTCTACCACTGCATTCAATCTACCGCTGCATTCAATCTACCGCTGCATTCAATCTACCGCTGCATTCAATCTACCACTGCATTCAATCTACCACTGCATTCAATCTACCACTGCATTCAATCTACCGCTGCATTCAATCTACCACTGCATTCAATCTACCACTGCATTCAATCTACCACTGCATTCAATCTACCACTGCATTCAATCTACCACTGCATTCAATCTACCACTGCATTCAATCTACCACTGCATTCAATCTACCACTGCATTCAATCTACCACTGCATTCAATCTACCACTGCATTCAATCTACCACTGCATTCAATCTACCACTGCATTCAATCTACCACTGCATTCAATCTACCACTGCATTCAATCTACCACTGCATTCAATCTACCACTGCATTCAATCTACCACTGCATTCAATCTACCACTGCATTCAATCTACCACTGCATTCAATCTACCACTGCATTCAATCTACCACTGCATTCAATCTACCACTGCATTCAATCTACCACTGCATTCAATCTACCACTGCATTCAATCTACCACTGCAATCAATCTACCACTGCATTCAATCTAGAGCTGCATTCAATCTAGAGCTGCATTCAATCTAGAGCTGCATTCAATCTAGAGCTGCATTCAATCTAGAGCTGCATTCAATCTAGAGCTGCATTCAATCTAGAGCTGCATTCAATCTAGAGCTGCATTCAATCTAGAGCTGCATTCAATCTAGAGCTGCATTCAATCTAGAGCTGCATTCAATCTAGAGCTGCATTCAGCTGCATTCTACCTAGAGCTGCAATCAATCTACCAGCTGCATTCAATCTAGAGCTGTATTCAATCTAGAGCTGCATTCAATCTAGAGCTGCATTCAATCTAGAGCTGCATTCAATCTAGAGCTGTGACCGTTTAGCATGTACACGCTACACGCTCGCAAATCTTGTAAACGTTTACCCAATACTTCATTGCGAGTAATCGTTTTTCGTAGTCAATCTTGCCGTTGAAAATTAATATGATCATTCATGATTTAAATCACACACACATTTGGCTGACAAAATTCCAATCAGACTTTTTACAAACTGTAAACCCGATTAGCATAATCCTTTTCAAATGTGCAAATCACAAATGCGCAGTAATCACCATATGAATGGGGATATTATGCACTTTGATTTCGCCGAAATCTAAGTAATCTAACTTGTAAAATGCACCGCGAGTGTGCAGCAGTAAACAGTGAAACTTACAATAGGCCTAACGTTAGGCCATGCAGCTTTAAATCCCACGCAATCAAGGCCCGTTTTACAAGCTGTTAAATCGACCAAAAAACACTTGAATTGTGACAATCAGTAAATTTACATGTAAATATCACCTGATGAGTCAAATAAATTTTGCAAGAAAGAAAAAAATATTGCATAATAAGCAAACAGAAAAAGGTTTTAACAGAGCTGAAATTCTGCATGCGTTGCAAAGATGGCGGCCATTTTTTCGAGAGGACTGATATTTCAGAACTTTCTGGTGGTGGTGGCGTAGTTTTGAAATGTTTTACGGCAAGGTATATCATAGGCCTAGTATGCAAGATTTTCACAGAAGAACTTTAAAAGCCGTAGCGAATAGGACAAAAAAGTTACGCGATGTTGAGTTTAAATGACATTGAAAGGAAGTTATCTGTTCTTTCTAAACTGAATTTCCATGCATATTTTCAATAAAAATGCTGATTTATACTGTAGAAGTAAACTTTTTACGATTTGGAAAGCAAAACTCTGCGTCTATTTGGGCAATGGAGTCAGTACTTTTGCCATACTGGTTGCGCGATTTTTTTACTTCGTCTCGTAGTTTTGGAGCAATTTTGATGTATTTCCGAAAATTACGGTACTAAACGCGTGTACACGATACACGCTCGCATTTTTAGCGTGTACACGTTTACTAAAATCCCTAAACGTTCACAGCTCTAAATTCAATCTATCACTGCATTCAATCTAACGTTCTTATCATTTCTTTTTATCCACGGAGTTAGAACCGCGCACATCCTTCTGCATTGTGAAGAACCCGATGTATCCCCTTGTAGGCCTATACCCCGTCGAGATCATCGCCCTTCCACCTTCTACCATTGTCTCGTATAACTTTATTTTTTCACGTGCTTTCGATACCGGAGGAAGGAAGAACCTTCCTACAAACGAAAAACAGCTTCAACTTCCCGATTTTCCTGAATCTCTAGTTTTGCAAATGGGTCCATTATTCAACGGAAAGCACAAAGGAGACCGATTTGGGGTATTTTCTTGCAATTTTTCAGACCCCTCGGGAACTTATCCTGACGCTCAAATGACTGCCATTATATCAGCCGATACAAGTAAGTTTATTATCGATCAATTCCTGCCTGCCGCAGGGTTGATGAGTTTATTAGGTGGGAGGGATCTTGGCCACCACTAGTTTGCAAAGTGCTATAGTAAATTCATATGTATAAACAAAATAATGTATAAACAAAATAATGTATAAACAAAATATGGTATAGACAAAATAATGTATAAACAAAATAATGTATAGACAAAATAATTGCCGATGACGTGAATACTATAGCTTGAACCCTTTAAGAGTCTCCTACCTGCTAGACTATCTTGTGCCGTGATTCAAATAATTTATTAAATGATATTTGATTGCCAGGAAAATAATAAGTGATTGCTCGAAAATTATATGATAGAATAGTATCGGGAATATATTGGAAATTTGTTGAGGGCAAATGCACAACATTAAGTTAAAAAATGGATTCTTTTACGGGATTTTTTTTTTCTATTTGATGTTTTGTGCTTACAATCTAAGTTATTGAAAATGACGAATTCTGATACTTGATCAAGTACGGTGTATTTTACTAGATTGTGGTATAAGCCCTAGTTACGGTTTGTGGGATATGTCGCTGCCTTGAGGTAAAGGATTTAGCTGATTGGCTGTCTATGGCTATAGTTGGAGGTATATGCTATAATTAAGGTTTATGTAATATGTTGCTGGTTTGGGATAAAGGGCTTGTTTGCAGGGTATACTGCTGATTGTGTACCTATGGCTAGTTGGGGTATATGCCTATAATTACCGTTAATGTGATATGTGGCTGGCTTGGAGTAAAGGGCTTGCTTAGGTATAGGGCTGATTATGTGTCTATGACAGTTGTGGTATATACCTATAGTTACGGTTTATGGGATACGTGGTGGTTTGGGGTAATTAAGGGCTTGTTAGCAGGGAATAGGGCTGATTGGGTGTCTATAGCTAGTTGGGTTATATACCTATAGTTACGGTTTATTTGATATGTTGCTGGTTTGGGGTAAAGGGCTTGTTTGGGTAAAGGGCTGATTGTATACCTATGGTTAGTTGGGGTATATACCTATAGATAACTTGGTTTATGGGATATGGGACTGGTTTGGGGTAAAGGGTTTGCATGGTATAGGGCTGATTGGGTGTGTGTGGCTAGTTTGGGAGTAGTTATAGGGGTCTATACAGATCCGACCAATCAGAAGCTGATGTTACTATAACGTCATAGCTTTCGCTTCTGATTGGTCGGGGTCTGTATAGTCCCCTCAGATAGTTTTCATCTGGGTCATCGTATTGCGTCATACTCTCGACTGTTCCATTAACAGTGCGGCAGCATGCCTATTAATAGCGATAAATGGGAACATTTTGCTACATTGAAGCCGCCATTTTGTGATATTTCTCATGATCCTTTTCTATAATCCTTTTCTATTCTAACGTTAAAGCTTGATATAATGTTACAAGCTTTAAATTTGAAATACGTCTGGGAACAATATCTTTGCTTGGGGAAACAAAAATCGAATGAAAATACCTTCATTATTGTCATGGCTAAAACTTTTCTACTCCCATTTGATATGTTCACCACGTCATTTTCGAAATATTAGAAGTAATAGACAATAGAGCTAGGATTTTTGGAGCAAAGCAGCCATTTTGAACTTCAAATGTTTTTTAACACAATGATTTTTAATATTTCAAGTACATAGATTAGAAACTACGACATCGTATTGCATCATCTAAACAATATGGCTGCATGACTTCAATATTCTCGTGTGTTATAAATGTTCCTATTAATAGGATGCTGCCGAACTGGTTAAGTTCTTTTAACGAGGTTTATAACGAAGATCCTACAGTATATTTTAATTATATGATCACATGTTTATTAAAAATTCAAATATTTGCGGAACCACTACATATAAAATACAAGCTAAAAGATAGGTCAATTCGGTCTCTAAGTTGGATCGTTTTATTGCAAATGTAATCGGGCCTAATAATCACAATGCATATAGCAAAATAACAATATTTCAACCTGGTCGTTACATTAGTAGCTTTGTAAATTTGATTGATCATATAACTAAGCAATTAATATATGTTATGTGGTGCAAATAAAGCCGAAATATGCTAATTAGAGAGGCAAATCGTGAAATGTTATCTTTGTAACCACTGGTGCTACAAAACTGATTTTGTTCTTAAAATTTTCACAATGTTTATGTTTTGTGGGACATAGGGAGGCATGCCATGCGGGACATATTATGGGATGCCATGCGGGACATAGCATGGGATGTCATGTGGGACATAGTGTGGGATGCCATGAGGGAAACAGGGTGGAATGCCATGTGGGACATATGGTGGAATGCCATGTGGAACATGAGATGGATATGTTGTCATGTAGGACATGGGGCGGGATGCCACGTGGGACATGGGATGTTATTTTGATCATAGTGTGGGATGCTATTTTTATAATTGGGCGGGTCATATGATATGGGTGTAAATTTGCATGGGCATGCAAACCATGACGGTATTTACCATTCTAACTCATTATAATACACATATTTTTGTGAAAATTACCGGAAATGCAAGTTTCATCTATGACCTTGGTTCCAGCTTGACGATCATATCTCGAGAACGGAGTGTCGGATTGACTTCATATTACGGCAGTACTTCATTGATAGAATGACAACAAGTCGTTGAAAGAGCAAATCTAGGTTGATTTGAACTTCTTCATTACCAATCTTACCACGTGGTTTCTTTGATATTGTGGCCACTGCATTATTGGGCCTGAAATTGAATTGGTCGATGGTTCTTTTATCCATGCATGTACAAGTTCATGATTCCTTTACCAATGCTAATGGCATCTAGGACATTCATTTCATCACCAAATTTTTGGTGATTGAAAATTTCTTCAAATCACGCTTTCCACTGCCAAATGGATTATGGTCTTTCAAAAACTACCGGAACTTTTAAAGTCGGAGCCCAAAGTATCCTCTTTGATTCTTTCATGGAACACATCTTTCATGCTGTTCCGAACTTTTGTAATGTGGGCCACAGAGATCACCTAGCTTATTTAAAGGACCACTGTGCTCCAGATGGCATGCTCAGAAGCCAATTCAAACGTTGTTTTCAAGTAGTTGTCCTTTCCTCTTCAAGCTTCGCATTAGCGTTTTCGCTATTGTGTCTATCATTAAGTTGGTAGACATATGCGCAGTATTTGTCTGTTCTTGTGATGTTGTGATGACCTTTGATACATTCTTGGTAAACTTCAGGATGGTTATATTTGAAATATCGTGGGGGTACAGTATCTTCTTCCTGTCCGAGCATACAAATTGTGCAGATACTACAAATACTGGTAGAATGCTACGTAGGGATGGTAACTGAGTTAATTCCCAGCTGCATGTATTTCAGCAGTTAAGAATAGCTGTGTAATTTCAACAAGGTGTATCACCCACAGCTCTGAAGTTTTACTTCTACTAGACACTATCTTCATGTGATTTGATCTGCTCATCAATTAATCCAACAAGCTCAGCATCTTACCAAGATCTGTAACATCAGGCGATATAAGCTTTGTGAATATACTTTCAAAATCTTCGATGTTAACATCCTCGATATCTTCTGTCAAAATAGAGAGCAGTTAAGAGCTCTCACTGCTCTTGGGTATAATTTTCAATCCACATAACATTTATGAGTTTCTTACTTACCCTTGGGAAATCACTCCATCCATGCTTGTGCCTCCCACTAATTTACCAATGCTACCGAACCGAGATATAAAATGAGAGTATAAAACCCACCAAACTGGAGTAAACTACCAAACTACACTTGGGAGGTATTCTTTGGCAGGGGAAGTCATGATCAATCTTGATTTATAGTTAAGTGGTAGATCAAATATAACTAATGGAGACAGTCATTATATTTTTGCATGCCAATTGATGTATATTAAGGTGGAATATATGCAACTTTCATTATTCAGATCGAGATTTATAATCGGCAAGTATATCAAATTGGCTTTCCCAGCCTGTGTAGGCATCTTGTTTGTTGATCATCTGCATAGTCACACTCCAAGATGGAACTCGCTGCTTAAAAAGCAACGAACACTTTCAGAATACATGGAATGTTGGACTGATAATTGATGCCTTAGTCTAATCAGTTGTTGCCCAAAAAACTTGGTGAACGTTGATTAATTTTGCTGCTTCCTTTACACTATCGTAGTTCAAAATGTTTAACTTTTTTCTTCAAAGACTATATATCTGATCTTTTCATTAAAGAAAGTAAATTAAATACCGTTATAAAAGACTCATGATGAAAAATTTGTATTACAAAATTTGCAAGACGTTTTTTCAGATCATAGAGCTATTAATAGTACCATGTTCAGATCAAATGGCTGAACTTTCTGGTACTCTACATACTTGATTAAACTCCTTAATGACTGTTTATTCACCATGTCTGAATGTACAAAGCAGTTGATCCAGAATTACTTGTTGGTATCAGTTAAAGTTCAGCATAGATCTGTTTTCACCATGGAGCTATTAAGTGTTAATAAGTCCATGGTCTCATCAGGGAGTTGAACTCCTGGTCTCATAAGGTCAGCGATGTTTGTATATTTGATATCTCTCTTAAAACAATGTATTCTTTTAAAAGATTAGATACTGTGTGTTAGAAACATAAGGGCTATACTGGAATTTCTGGAATATATAGGTTTATTCAAGGAATCGCATAGCAGCAAAGAAAGTTCTCAGCATGTCAAGAACCTGGTCAAAAAAGGTTGTTTTGTGTTTTTTTAATATTTTTTACTTATACTGAAAATAGTGTCAGATAAAGGAATGAGTTTTAAAAGTAGACTAATACAAATGATTAAATATTTATTGCTTTGAAACCATTATTCAATTGATAATTAATGGCAATTAATTTCCTTTTCGTTCTATTTGTTAGAACAGATTTTATTTAAAATATTGATAACAGATTAACCCAGAAAAACACAACAAGTTTATAACATTTTGAGTTGTTTTAATAATATCAAAATGTGTGGTCGAAAACATTATTATAACATTTTTCATTTAATTTATGCAAAAAATGTTTGTATTATATCATTTAATTTTTTCTAAACTAATGTTATAAAAACACCACAAAATGATATTATAGGAAAATGTTCACAATATTGAAGATAAAAAGGTTTTCATGACGTTTTTAATTTAAAACATTGTGTTTTCTTTTAAGATATTCTTTTCAATTAATAAAAGCCTTTGAAAGTATGTATGCTATGATAATTGTTCTCATAATTCTAAAAGCAATGATTATGAGGTTTTTAATTCTTCATGGAAATTTAGCACGTTAAACAGTTGTTCACTAAAGGCCCATATAGGATGAGTTAATTGCCCAATTAAGCTAGGGTCAGGGGTGTCGGAAGGAACTCGAGACAAGGGGGCAGAAAATCGAGCAAGGGCCCTTTTTTTCCAGTATAATTGAGGGCCTTTTCATTTAAAAAAAAGGGCACTTTTGTCAGTTTTTGAAAAATTGGGGAACATGCCTCTGGCTCCCGGTTTTTTTGTTTGAGCCTAAGCGGGATTTGGGGAGCGAGGGGATTCTTGTCCCACCCCCTCCCCCTCCCCTCCCTATTTCCAAATGTACACTTTTGTATAGTGATGTTTTGTATCCAAACGTGATTTTGTGATCCCGTCACTTTTGGCTTTTCCCCATTTTTTGGTAGGTAATTCCGCCTATGGGTTTAAGATTTGGGATCGGTGTCGGGCCGTGGTAAATTACATGCTTTAATTGTGTCAAATAAGTTCTAAATGTAGGCCTTTGTTACAACTTTTATGTACCGTACTATTGTAAATTTGTGAGTAAGTGGATTCCTCTTTGTGTTAAAGCTTCAGTAATAACCTAAAATAATTTCATATAACTTTCAAAAGGGCACCTCCTGCTCTGGTCCAGCCTAACTTTTAAAAAGGCATACCCAATTTCCAACATTTTCCTCAAAATGTTCAACTGTTTCTCCAAATCTTTAATTTTTTGCTTAATATATCATACTTTTTTTTCTCCAAAGTTTTTCCTCAAAATATCTAACTTTTTCCTCAAAATGTTTGTCATTCAACGTTTACTTTAAAATTTGCAAGATTTATCCTCAAATTAATTGACTTTTTCCTCAAAATAATAGGTTTTCCTCATTCGCAGTCAATTAGTCATGTAAGTCCCTGTATTGCGCAATCCCGACAACATAGGAATGGAAGGGGAAAGGGAGGTATATGATTGGGTGATGTACTTTCACCCATCTGTTAGAATTTAATTTTCTTGACACAAATTTGTATTTAGAAATTTCTTTATTTTTCAGATCATTGTTTTTTTCTAATATTTTTTCCTTCCATCAATTATTGTTCTTTCTTAAAACACATTTACATTAATTCATCATTGCAAAAAAAAAGAAGAAGATTACCATAACATTATTTTCTTTATAAACAACAAAGTCAGCAAAATTATAAACATAAGAACATGACAGAATACAATGCTATTGGAAGCAGTACAACATACACTTTAGGTATGAGCTATAACATAAAATTCATGTCGAAAAAGCACATTCAGCTCTGCCAAGAGTTTGATGTTATTATTTTTTAAGGCGATGTAATCCTTGACCTTAAACTTTGATTTTATATATTGATTAAAATCGCTTAAAGTAGGAAGGGTATTGCGGATTTTACATAAGTAAAGAAAGTGCTTAGCATAGAATATGGTATTGATTTACCCTCCTCTAAAGAAAGCATACCTTAACAAGAGTCGCGCTCATCATTATTCAGCTTAACAAACTTAGGCAAACGGTTAAAGAATAAATTAATATCAGAAGGCTAAGCAAGGTATATAGAGGACACTATAAAAATCATTTTTCAGCATCTAGAATACCATGAGCATTCGTTATAGTAATACCACCTTCCAACTCAGGAGTTTTAAAGAGGGAGGCTCGTTTCATTAAAATACGGTAAAATTGGGGATGCGATATTTTGACGTCATTTCCGGTTGTGGATGCAAGATCCGATCCACTGTCTGTTTGTACCACAGTACAGCCAGACACTAGCATGTACGTTCTGTGTGCCGAGTTACATACACAGCGCATTACGTTACTGTGACGAGAAACTTTTTTTTTTCAATGCGTTTTTGTCAGAAAGCGAAAGTGAAATATTAGTATTATAATACTACAATAATAGTCAGCAAATGAAAATAAATGAGAAAAAAAAGAAGAAGATGAAAGCAAAAGTCGCAATAAACGATTTTACCAGGGCTCGAGCTACGACTGTTGATTTGAAAAATAATTGCTACCGATCGCCGTAACCAACTGGGCTAACTCGTGCAATGACCTTCAAAGCGTTTTAAATAACTATATACCTTGCAATACGAGACAACGAATCGCGCAGCAAAATTTCAACCAATCAAAAAATTTAAAGGAATTCTAAATATTGTGCACATATGACGATTTTGCCTCTTTAACACTACTGCAATTGCGATTTCGCCTTTCAAGATAATCCCCTTCACTTTTTCGTCGTAGATAGCATAAGTTTACTCTTGGCAATATCTAACAGTTCTTATTTTCTAAAGTAGCAGAACGGAATATTTTTTTTCACAATTACAAAGCTCAGCAGTAATAACCTTCTCTTGTAACCTGTTTTTGCGAACTTTCTCCTTCGCATACTATAATACTGTGATATCTAACATTAAATTTATTGAGTTCAAGTAACAGATTAAGATTAACATTTGCATAAGAAATACAAATATCATGAATTACCTCTTTAATCAATGAAACATAACGTGAATCACTTAGCAAGGAATGATTTAATTTCCAATAACCTTTACCTCTGGGCTCATTTGTTAAAGCAACATTACACACAACTGCTGAATGATCTGACCGAAGACTGTGAATAACCTGAACATCATGAATGGTTTTTAATATACCATAGCTTACGAGAAAAGTCTAAACGGCAGCAAATTCTACTATCTTTACCTGAAAACCATATAAAGCCGTGGTCAAGGGGGAAACAATTCCCTCCATACATCTATCAGGTCAATATCAAACATTAAATTCAAAAGAACCTCCTTGGTATTAAAGTTTGTAACAGCACCACCATCCTTCTTATCTTTATCTATATCTAAAACGAGGTTGAAGTCACCTCCAAATATGATATTATCAGATAAATAAGAGTACAACATGTCATAGATATTGCGAAAGAAAAATGCATCATCGTAATTTGGGGCATAGATATTACAAATAGTAAAATGCAAATCGTTTAATGATATATCAATAACAATAACACGACTGTTGTCATCATTCCACGTATTCAAGAGATAAAAGTTTAAAGAGGGGTTACAGAGAATGCATACACCGCGACTGGCTGAAGTGCCATGTTGAAAATAAATACTACCTCATACGCCAGATATGCTCTAAGAGACTGGTTGAATGAACCTCCTGTAATAAAATAAAACTGTAGTTTTTGGTGTGGAGCCATGTAAAACACTGGCGCCTCTTAATACTATCATTAAGCCCTTGGATATTGGGGGTGCAAACCTCAAGTGAATCGTCCATTTAGATAATGATACATATTATATGCAAAGTTATGCATATGTACATAAATTATCACCATGTAATCTCGCAAAAAATCGAACATTGTATTACATGTATTACAAACTTGCAAAATAATTAACCCACTGTATAATATGTATCTACGAAGATTAAACTCTGTACACATTCAATATATAAACTCTGGGCAAAGTTGGTATAAAGTAACAATAATTAAAGTCAATAAAAGGCTTGTGAATAAAAAAGAGAATTAGACTCGGTACCAATACCAAGAAAAACTCTTGACAAAGTTGACGTAAAATAACAATAAATAAGTCAATATTACGCTAGTGAATAATAGAGGGAATTAACTTCTTTAGAAGGTAAGAGAGAACAGTGTTTTTTTAATGAAAGAATCATCAGGGACATGATAATCAAAATAAATTTGACTATAAAAGGGCAACCAAAAAAGATGGAACCAAAGATTGAGTCAAAAAAAGGGGCCCTCATATTTAATGTGCCATATCAATAAAACAAAATATAAGGAAAGGATAAAGAAATTGTCCTTTTTTGTGGAATAGGCAAAAAGCATAAATAGGCTGAAAAACAAAGTGCAGTAGTCAATTAAAAACAGGCCAGCACACTATCAGTGGCGTAACTAAGGGGGCGGGGGTAGGCAGGGAGCAGTTGCCCACGTAAAAAGGGCCGGTTTTGGTCCTATAAGGGGGCCCGTGAAAAATAAAACATTATACCTATATATCATAGGGGCCTGTAGGGTTCCACTCGCCCTGGCCCGTAAACCCCTAGTTACGCCACTGCACACTACTTGTCTTAAATCTATAACAAAATAGCGGCAAGTGAATATTTATTCAAATTATATATAGCAAAAAACAAAAGTGTAAAAGTAGCACAGATCATAAAACTTTGATCAATATACCATTGGATATATAATCCTCATTTTAACTAACAGACCTCCGGTGACCTAATATTCCAATTTTAAATCATCAAAACAATTTATTAACAAAAGACAAACATTAATTTCTTCTGTGCCATCTGAATGAACAATACCCAAGCCATTATCCTACATCGGCAGAAAATACAAAATTACCTCGTGACGGTGGCGATATCCTTATCAACAACTCAGTATCAAGGAACATCAATTTTATTATTTTTCTTTTTTTCTTGTTGCAGCTGTCTTTCTAAACTGTTATTGGTCAGTTGGTTGGACTCGATTTTGTCCCTTTTACCGTTATTGTGAACAGCGATGATACAAGGTGGAATATAAGCATACTTGATGCCATCTCTTTGTCTTAATTCAGGCAAGAGCGTCCGTAGTTTCTTTCTATCCTCTCGGGCCGAGATAGAGACGTCATCCCCGATGAAGATGTTATTTCCTTGAAAGGGGTTATTTTTTAACATCTGTGGTTGGGAAAGGCATACAATATCCTCTCGTGCAGAAAACTTCTTAAACATAATTTGGATGGGGTGAGGCTTACGGCGATTCTCACTAGGTTGAAGATTCGGGAGGTTGGGACGTGACGTCACAACACTGGGTGTGCGGTGTGCTCTTACAATATCCGCATCTTTGTTGTATTTCAGAAGTGTACCGATTATAACTTCTTTTACACACTTTTCACAGTTTTTCCAGCCAGAACCTTACTATTCTCGGGAACATTGTAAATGACAATCTTGTTTCTTCTTGATCTATTTTCTAAATCATCGAGTTTCTTATTGAAAGACTTTTCGAGACGTTCGAGATGAGAGTTGAAATCGTCGATGTCGGACAATTAGCCTTATTAGATAAATTGGTTTTAACATTGTCTAGATCTTTATAAACAAATTCCAAATTTGTTCTACCTCAGAAACTGTTGTTTTCATTAACTCCAAAGCCTGCAGGTTTTCTAGTTGTAATCAGTTCGGGAGCAACCCAAAAAACTGGGTGCTTTAAAATACCCAAAAAATTGGGTACTTTTATGTATTACGTCATCGTATGAGCCTACACATTTGACTAGCCTACAACAAACATATGGGATTTCTCATTTTCCGCTCCGGATTGTCCAAAACTTCAATAGATAACCTGAAATTTGGAAGACGGATAGTAAATAGATATTTTAAACTTTTTGCTACTGCTTTTTGAAATTTATCGTCGCCTTTTTGGAGAAAATAAACAAAACAGACTGCCCATAATCTGTTTTGTTTATTTTCTCAAAAAGGCGACAATGAATTTTAAAAATCAGCGGCAAAAGATTTTTCATTTCTATTTACTATCCGTCTCCCAAATTTCAGGATATCCATTGAAATTTTGGACAATCCAGAGCGGAAAATGAGAAATCCCATATGTTTAGTGTGGGATAGTCAAATGTGTAGGCTTATGCGATGACGTAATACACAAAAGTACCCAATTTTTTGGGTATTTCAAAGAACCCAGTTTTTCGGGCTGCTCCCGAACTGGTAATGGCATACATGTAAGGGCTGAGAGCTGCTTTCTCATTTCACTTTGCGTCGCAGCCATGTTTTGTTGTTGATTTATAATCAAGTTTAGCTTTTTCTCTACAGAGTTAGCATGCACTGGTGATTTAGAAGAAGCATTGGAATCTCCACTGGTTGTACTACGTGTAATACGCCGCATAGTGTTTCGTAGGCTAGGTTGATTTGATACTGAAATATTGTCTGTTTTTGACTATCTGGTCTGCCTTTTCAAACGAACATAATTCATACGAGGTCTAAAGATATATCCAAAACTACTCACAAAGCGTTATGTACCAACTTAAAGTCTTTTCCAGAGAAAAAAATAGAAATTCTGATAGCATTTTTTTTTATAGGTTTCACATGATTGCTTCTTTTTCTTTTTCTAATCATTTGAAGAACGCACCCCTTGAAACGTAGACGGGAGGAAACTGCCAGTGTCATTTTCGTCCCGTTCGAAGGACACTCTCTCAACGTGTTGAAAAGATATTATGCAATTATTCGGCCACACAGGAAATTGAAACAACTCAACAAAAAATGCTGTAATTTGATAAAAACTGAATATTTGAACATCAACGAGTTCTTACTTGGATCATTTATACCCTGAAATCTGGTTTAGTTATTTCATTTGGTGCAGAAATTGTAAAAATAGCACTATTTTCAGCAGCGTAATTCTGAGCAGGGAGTTGGAATTCCAACTCCCTGTTCTGAGTGACTTTCAAAATCTTTCCGACCATTAGCGTAACTTCCTCCCCTTAAGACCTTTTCGATAAACAATCCTTCCATTCATCAGTGCAATATACGCGTAAGGACTCTTTGTGTCCAGAGGCCAGGAGTTATGCACCATCAAACACACTTACATAAAGCAAACACGTGCAGTGCGAAAAGAATTTTCCAAAGATAATTGTAGGCAATAGCAATTACGAGATAATCATACACATAATCGCATGCTTCTTTGAATATGACTCGATGAAATTATATATTGGTTACTTATGAATATACAAGAAATACATTTGACAAGTTGCTTTATGCCTAAAACTCCACAGACCTAACACAAATTGATGTTATTCAAATAAAAACTCCCCTCATTTTGGCGTAATACGGGGAAGAAGTTTTATTGTTGGAATGCTGTTCTTGATATTTCTTAACTTCGAAATAAATTTACGTGGAAATACGAAACATAGCGTGAATTTCGTTGTTTGAAGCTTAAATCTTCTAACAATTTGTCCAAATAAAACAAATATCACATATTTCACACATATAAAGGGCAAATTTTGTTAAATGCGAAGTGGAATTATTTGGAAATAAACGGGAAATGCAAACCGCCACATGCGGTTACTGAAATGCCACAGGCACAGACAATCAGGATAGAGTTCTGTTCAAGGGGCGAGTTCTGTAATGTATTGATTTTGGCTCCAGCCAAGTCTGTTACCCCTAGTGGATTTAGGTATGTGTAATCTTTACAAAGTAACATTTTCTTTTAGTGCAAAAATACTTCCTTAATATATGTGTCTTTAATAATTGTGGGCTGTAGTGGCAAAATTTTACCTCTAAATATGAGATAGATTTAGTTGGGGTTCTAAATTCTGAAGGGGATTCCACCTGAAAATATAAACCACAGATAAGAAATGGAACTCTTATTGCTTTGAGCAACCCTAGTTGTCTCCCAACAAACAAAAGTAGCACTGACAAGTATACCCTTGGATCCCTGAGAATTCTTTGAAAAGGTCAGAGCCTATATACTTTAATTTTTTCAGATACCTCCTTTTATTAGATTAATCTATTTTGGGAGATTTTGAGCCCCTACCGCACTTTCTACTTCAGTACTTTTACATCACGGAAAATAGTACTCAACTTCCAAAAAACTTTCGAAACTTTAATCAAAATCATATGACAATCAATTTGAATTCGAGTGATGAACTTCCATTTAACCTCTGTTCTACATCAGGGCAATTTGCTCTAAAACCAAAGAGCCCATATTTATCGTATGGATACACAATAAAAGATACGACTTTTAAGAAATAACCACATCGTTTTATGTCACAATGTGAGCACTACTTTTTCGCACAACAGCCTATGAAAGTTTACAAAAAAACGTAATAAAATTTACAACTGACCGATACAAAAAAGGATGAAATCACGAAAAAAGTTGTTTAAACTATGAAAAAAATAATTTCAAATTCATCTTAGGACAAATCACAAATGAAGAGCCTAAGAAAAGTTCTATCACAATTCGATTAGACCCGCTGTCGGCTTGAATTGGACGCCATGATTATTACGCATGCGCATTGAATGCATGTCCGTAAAAAGGATGTACAACACCAATAAACGATCTACAATGCTCCTGCCTCTCAAGAACAACTGATGCTATTGGAGGGGAATTAAGCGCTCGAGGTTTACAAAATACTCTTCGATTCGATTGCATATCAAGAGAAAGAGTTTATTTTGTGATTTATAAGAGTAATTTTATACCTAATTTCGAGATATGTACCAGTCGTATCATCACAAATAAGCAATGCATTAAAACCTTTCATATGTACAAGTGCTTCTTTAAAGATATATGGATGTATAGCAGCAACTTATGCTAAATTGTTTTAAAATCTAATAAAAACAGCACAAAAAAGTCATCCAAATCGGTTGAAAATTAACCATTTTAGAGCATTTTGAATTTTCAGGCCACAATATGCCAATTTGTGCTCCTCTTTATGTTCCTATTCTGATGTATGAATGGGTGATACTTCTTATTTCTTTATGTAACCCCTTTGTTTTGTTTTTTAATTCATTGTCACACTTTTGTGCAAAATGGAAAAGAATATTAAGCAAAGGTTTTTAAGTGTTGACCATACTCTTAACCATAATTTAGCAGGAATAGACTTTGTCCTCATTTTCAAGAACTGAAATTTAGAAAGGAAATATAAAGAATTGGTTTTCGCCTACCACCCATTCGTATACTCTAAAACTTTGGTTTGTACTACAAGTATATTTCACTTTACATCTGAGCAAACTTTATGAATGCTTTAAAAGACCAAACATCAATTAGTGATGTAAATTAGATTTAGTTTGGAAGTGAGTATTTTAAAGCTTTGTGAAATAACACAACAAATAATTGTTTACACAAATACAAAGTGTTGGTTGTCTTGTGAGTGGAACTGTCCTTCATTTCCTGTTTTTTTCTTCAAAATTGTAATCTACAATAGTTTCAAAGAGATCAACTACCTTTGTTTTTTCTCTGCCATTTACCACAGTGAAAAATAAATTCCGTAGGTCAATAGAGGAAAAAGACAATATATTACACTATAAAAATATTTTATATTATACTGCATTACATCACATATTATACATACCCTAATAAAGCTCAGATTTTAATTTGCTCTTTGTCTGAAACTTAATATGCTTTTATAACTAGACTTTCTTGTCAATACTTTATTGCACCAAATTGTAAGGTAAATGTTATAGATGTCACTAGTCTTTTATAACAGCCTTTCGAAGTATGTCTATGAGGTGCTACAAATAAAAAGACTATTCTATATCAACAAATCTATCAATGTCTCACACTGGTGTCAGAAAATAGACAAAAAACTTCATCAATATATTCTAAAAAAATCCTTAAAATGTTCTACTTATTTTCCTGCTCCTCCCCATCATTTTCTCTTTGTACAGCGCATAGAAATGCTTAACGTGATTGTGCACTATACAAATCAATATTATTGTCAAACATGGTAAATAATGACAATTAACCAGTTACATGGCACTTTACTTTTTCTAAGTATCCCTAAGTATACCTTTATTAGGTATGTATAATATGTGATGTAATGCAGTATGATATAAAATATTTTTATAGTGTAATATATTGTCTTTTTTCTCTATTGACCTAGAGACTTATTTTTCACTGTGGGAAATAACAAAGAAAAAAAAACAAAGGTAGTTGCTCTCTTTTTAAGTTTTCTGAAGGACGGATAATGGTAGTTTGCATAGGACATCAAACCATCTGCATCTTGTTTACCTTTTCTGTTGATGCAAAGATACTGTGGTATTTACCATATTTATGTCTTACACTGCTCCAATATCAAAATGTACTGATCTAATTAATTACTGCAGGTAAAACAAAGAAAGATATAATGTGAAAGAATCATCTCATGAAACGATATTTCACATATAGCAATACTTGTTTCATTTGATCATGTATGAAGTATGCGGCAAAACAGGATGGATGGAAACATCATTCGATGCTGTATCACTGTCAGTCACAGCATTCTTCTTCAGTTGGTCTTGCTGTAGCTTTCATGCAACCTAAATGACTGATGGGTAAATACGGATGTATTCCTGATACTGCACTTATTTGAGCATATTTTTTCTTATAGAAATATAGTATTTATTTGATTTCTCTGTTGCTCTGCCACAATCTTTGAGGGAAAGTAAAAGGTAGTGATAAGTTAATACCAAGACAATGTGATGCTGCAGTACTTTTCCTCTCAAACAACTGAGAGATAGTTGAACAAATTAACATCAAATGATACTGTAGCTTATGAATAAAAATATGATATGTGAGGTAAAAAACTTGCTGGAGTTTTGCTATACAAATCATTTAGGTTTTGCTATACATTTTTGTATTACCAAATGTGCTTTTCTATTGAAATTTTGAGCTCTTGCAGTGTTTGAGCAGTAGCAGAATTCAAATATTTTTGCAACTAGCACAAAGAGTAATTTCAAGTAGATAAACACAACATTTCATAGTAAATATTGACCCTTCCTACATTCTGGGCTGCAAAAATTCCGTAATTTATATTCAAAATCTCAAATCGTTTTCCCCTAATATACACTGTTCTGAAATGAATATGATTTGTTATTTCTAGATATACAGTATTGGAGCCTTGAAGCAGCATGCATGAAGGCAATTTGTGTAAATCAATTGTTAGCTTTCTTAAGAATGAATGTATGAAGGTGAGAAAATGGCTTCAATATAATAGCAGAACTATAAAATAGAGTAACACTCCATTCAATATGGAACCGAACTACACCCAATTTATACTCTTTTCAATCTACAAAAACAATATGACAGAATATTTAAACTGTAATGACAAGATTTTTGAAGATTGTACATAATGTTACTGTAAAATCCTATCAACAGTACACTGCTTTATATAAATACTGTATCTAAGGATCTAAAGGGTCAAACTGAGAATCAACATGGTTAACAATTTTGTTTGGCTATCTCAGTATTGCTGAAGAAACAAAAAAGTTTTTCAGATCTACATGTACCATAACTTGGTTTATGGGGCCTGTAAAAGCATGAAATAATCACAAAGCTGCAATGTAGAACAACAAAGAATAAAATATTTCAAATGATATCACTTCTGAAGTGAGAAAAAGACTTAGAACTAGAAGATCAAAATAGTGTATAGTAGTGTGTTTCTCACCCAGAAAAACACACAAAAACAACAGTTATTTCTGCATTGTTGCTCGATACTGGTCTAGCCATATAATGATAAAGGATACGTTTTAAATTAACTCAGAAAAACAACTCTACCCACAGACCTATGTATTTAACTTTTCAACATGGCAGAATTTTAATAAAATTGTTTTGGGAACAAACAAAAAACAAAAAACATTTTGTTGTAATTTGAACTAGTTTACATTTCATAAACTTTCTATATCAAGGCGTTGTATAAAGTAAATTTACTATGTATGATCTTTCACTGCAAAACCAATATAAGTTTCATGTTATGCATTTTTGTGTTATTTGTGTGATCCAAAAGTAAATTGGCACAATTTTGACAAAAAAATAAGTTGCAAAGTAGCAAATAATCAACATTCATGAACAGTACCACAATGCAATGTTAAGGCTCATACTATTTTGTAACTGTGCAGCCTGCATTGCGTCTGCATGACAGTTTCAGAAGTTGACACAGAAGTTTTGTTTTTGATATCAAAGATAATATAATAATTTTCAAATATTCCAAATATTTCATAGTTAGTCTGAAATTATCTTAGTATGACCATGACTACTCCAACAAACTTAGTAGGACTACAGTATATTAAACTGCTACTTTAGTTAGGACATATTAGAGAAGACGGTAAATATTAAAAAATTCCAATACTTCGGGACACGCAAACTAACGTGGATACTATTATGCGGGCTATGCATGTATGCTTTATATATTATATTAATAAAACTGACATTTCCAGCATTCACTTGGATCAATTTTTGTCTTCTGAAGTTCTGTTATGTAATATTTGATGTGGTCCACTGCCGGTAGGCTCTATGTTTCAAATTATTTTGTGGGGTGACTCATAATAGTACTGGTCTAGTCTAACTTCTAAGCAGGGACTATCTAGTTATTAATCTGATTGAGTAAGGCTATCAATGGAATAGGCTTATAGGCCTAGCCTACAGTACATGGTATTTGAGGCTTATGTCTCTCTCATGCACCTTCATATGCCTACTCTGTACTCATCAATCATGAAAATGGACTTTTTAACATAACAATTTTGTCCGACTTCGCTAAGGTGGGTAACAAATTCGGGTCATACTACAGTAATAGGACCTAGTAGGCTAGTACTAATACCTAGTTGGCCTATGTCTACGGGCAGTGCCACTAACGTGAGGCCTAGGGCCTAAATATTTGGTGAATGAAAATATCGTTTTTGGTAGGCCTAAACCTAGTACCAGCAGATCCAAAATTGCCGATAACGGTAACAAGAATATCATTTGTTTATAACCGTAAGCTCTGTCAATAATCGTACAACCAAATTAATTTTATTTTGCATAATTCCGTTCTATGTCTCAATGCATTGACATAATAACAACCCAGTGTTACGGAAAATCCACACCTTATCATGTTAGGAAAGAAATTAGGTCGAAGATGTGAGAATTTGGACTGCCATTTTTCCTGAGCATTTTCATCCACTAGTACTTGAAGTTGGCTTAAATTTGATGACACTAATAGTTCACTTGATAAAAGCATATTGAGTTCAATAAAAAGTTGTCTGCTGTGAGGAAAAGTAACTTTCACAGATCAGAAAAACGATTGCCGAATCTTACCTTTTCAAAGATCATCACAAAATGGACCACAAAAATCTTTATTTTGGGAACTTTACCGAGACTGAAAATACTCGGATCCCGTTTAACCCGAAATATAATGTATTGTATGTCATCTGATTTTCTGTTGTAGTGACGAACATTGAAACTACATAAATTAGAGCAATTTGAATTATCCGGATTCATTCGGGAGTGATCGTTTTACAAACCACGAAATGCTCAATTTGAACTTCCGGGTAAAGTCCTCAGAAATTAATAATATCACAGTAACGGTCGTATAGCAAGGTCATGTTCCCAACTACATCCACGAATAAACTTTAATTGACGATGCAAAAAAATATCTAGTGCCTAAATTGGCCTAAGTTTTGTGGAGTTTGTAGATAACAAATGAAAGAATTCTCACGTCTCCTCACAAGTTCTCAAGTATAGAAGGGTAGTCCACATATTTCTTATGGTCATTCAACAATCAAGACCCTTGAATAAAAGTGTAAATATATTTAACGTTGGAAAATTAGAGAAAAATAATGTAGAAAAAAACACGCACACAAAATCCAAAGGCCTAAGCTGTTGCAACACTATTTCAATGCAAAAACCAGCCTAACAAGTAGAGTGTAATTTCTCCAGAATCGGAACTTCTATCTAAAACTTCAAAGTACCTTGAATAATGAAGCAAAACAATTACCCAAGGTTCTTGTCTGAACTCAAGTGGTCAACTGAATAATTCCTTAAGGTGATGGTCAAAAGTTGTACAGAATTTAGGCAGGGAGTTGGCATTAAATTCCCTGGTTTAAGTCCACAGTACTGTTCACTCGTCCGTGTATTATAAACAAATTGTTGTACAATGCAGTGGTTTCCCATGCATGCAATGCAACGTAAATAGTGCACACTGTGTGCATGTGGACAGTTGATTTACACATGAGTTATTTTATTTTCGTCGGCTTTCCCGGTGGCGCTTTTTTCCTTTCTGCAGAACAGAATTGCCATTACAGAATTGCCATTACAGATTTTTTCAGCCAATCATATACAAGAATGACAATGACGTAATCAAATATGAATATTCATATACAACATTAGGCCTTTAACATAGGACTATATACTATAGCCTGTATAGTATGTAATGTATGCATGGAGTACATAGTGGTAATAGTGGGTGAGATTTTACGTCATTATTAGGCCTAGGCTAATGCTATTATGCCTACGTTGACTTATTTTACTTGTTACTTGTTGGTTTTATGGAACTTCTTACCTACAACTTCTTACCTTAATAACTCCGTACCTACAACACGTGTCAAGGAAAAGTGTTAATGCAAGGGAAAGTCGCTTAACTACTACTTTAAAAATTATGTCTTAATTTTCATACAAGTCGCGAGTATTAGAACTTCACTAAGAACACCATTTACCGAGATATTGTTGACTACTTCCTCGATATTCAAAGGGGGATTCGCTTCGTAGCACATTTTAAATTGTGCCATATCTGCAGTGTTAGGTTTTTTTCCATTGTTTTCCGTAAAAGTAATGTTATTCACCCGCAGTCATGGAATTACTAAGTCCCAAATTATTTTGTCAGACGATATGTCATAAGTTGTATATAAATATTCATATTTAATTACGTCACCGTCATTCTTGTATATGATTGGCTGAAAACATTTGTAATGGCAATTCTATTGTGTTTGAGGAAACATGCACCATCGGGTGAGTCTGTTCTTAACCCGATGTCGAGTTGGATTTTTTGCAAACTGTATAATGTGGAAGTCACAGCATGTAATATTGTGAAATTACACGAGCTTCACGCGCATATGCAACAGTCTGCTTGTAGGTGCGTCACATGAGAACATCAAACGATTGCAGAGGATACAAAACAAAGCTGCACGTATTGTCACTAAAACATCAAAACGTGACAGTATTACAGCCGCATTAAAGCTTTTGCACTGGCTACCAGTTGAAGCTATAATCGAGTATAAAATATTGTGTTTAGCCTACCAGTGTATAGACGGATCAGCACCAGAATACCTCTGTGAGCTTCTGTCCATCTATCAGTCAAAAAGGTGTCTCAGGTCTAGTGACAAGCAATTGCTGGATATACCAAAGTGGAGACTAAAATCTTTTGGTTACAGGTCTTTCACAGTGGCAGCCGCCAGAAAATGGAATGATATTCTGAAATCCATAAGAGACATTAAATTTTTGAATACGTTTAAATCTCAGCTCAAAACATATTTGTTTAAGAAGTATTTTTGATTTTTATTATAATTTAATTTATTCGTTTATTTACATTAACCTATCATTTGTATTGTATAAGCGCTTTGAGCATACTCCACAGTGTGGATTAAGCGCTATATAAATGTTCCTATTATTATTATTATTATTATTATTATGCTATTCTGAAATTTCAGTAAAGAAAAGTCGGGGGCTCACATGCATCACTGCATATTGGGCTTTCCAAAAGTCTGTATCTCTGACTACCTTTATTTTCCCAACTTACAACGGTAAGAATTCTTTCAAATAGGGCCTTTCTATATTTCAATACTGGATCATCTTACTATTTCAACCTGTGTAACGACAAGATTGACGTGCCACCCCCGGAATTGAATAATCATGATCGAAATGAAAATCCTTCTGATTTCAAGACTTATGATCTATACATTTTCCAATTTTTGTAGATTTTAGTATAAACTTGTTATATTTTACCGAATTTTGGACCATCATGAATTCTTGAATCTGTGAATTAAAAGAATGAAGGTCGAATTAACGACCAATAAACTACGGCCTGATAAAAGGTTTGGAAATTTCCGGTGTGTGTGTGTGTGGCGCTGACAAAGATATATTGCTATGATACATGGTTTGAACATACGATATATGAATTGTCCCGTCGGATCCTGTGGGCCCTCAGTTTCAAACAACCTCCTCGGTCCCTATCTGTATAACTAGTATATAGAAACATTTCTGATATCTTTTTTTTTTTATGTTAAATGCTAAAATGGGGAATTTCTGGTAGTCACATTGCTATTTATAGTATTAAATAAGAACTTGTGAACAAATTTCTACAAAAAATTGTCTATTAAAATGGATGAAACCATTAGCATTGTCTGATAGTGAAGTTTAAGACCAAAATCAGTTTGTAGCACCATCGGTTACAAAAATAACATTTCACCATTCTCCCTCTAATTAGCATATTTCAGTTTTATTTGCATAACATGACATATATTAATTACTTAGCCTACATGATAAAGCAAAATAACAAGGCTACTCATGTAAATGTAATGATCGGGTTAAAATAAAATAACGTTATTTTGCTATATATGCATTGTGTTTATTAAGCCCGATGACGTTAACAATAAACGATACAACTCGGAGACAGAACTGAAATATACTTTAGTGTGTACTTTGTATGAAGTAGTTCCGCGAAGCTCCGCGAATATTTTGATTCTTAATTAAAGTATTTAGCTAATTTAATTATTCTCAGGATATGATCTCTTTAATATATAGAATTGAATAAAACCAAAAAACCTTTGATTTAAATTTGTTGTAGGTCATATGCTAATTCGACTGGCCGTGTGTGTGTGTGTGTGTGTGTGATATTTGACTTAGTGTGGCAGTCTGAACACATTTTTTTACAAATGCAGAAATGTTATGGGGGACTATTTGAATCTGTTTGGTATATTAGTACCCTAACATGTCACCCAATTGTACCTTCCCCGTTGGAAACGATAACTCTAGGGCTCTTCACAAACTATCGTAACACTGGAGCACACCCATTGTTTTTGTTTTACAGGAATTAGGCCGGTGAGTGAGGTTGTTCAAGTCGTTAGCAAAGGCGACAACGTAAGACTAAGGGTGAAGTATAGAGGCAAAAATCGAAATATTAGATGGCGCTATAACGGTGTTCTCAAGCGAAAATGGGACGGAAAAACTACGGTTACCATAAAGGACGTTCAAGAGGCGAACGATGGCATCTATGAAGCATTTTCGAAACAAAACAAGAATAAGAACTTCCATGCTGCTTTCAGCTTAACTGTCAGAGGTAAGTCCGCGCATGCGCATTAGTCTGCTTAGGAGGGGTTTAGAGAGGGGGTAAGGGGACGGGGATACCAAGTTTTTGATGTGGGATCCACCCAACAAACTTTTCAACCGAATGCTATTGTGCTATATACTCGGAGCTACTGCCTTTGTAAAGTATCGAAGTAAACTTGGAATAAAAGGAAATTGAAAAAATATTATTTTTGGTGAAGATCGCCGCAACCTCTCTGCTGAAGCTTTAGTTCTACGTCACTGCGTAACACTAATCGGATCGCATCAACTATTGGTCAATCTTTCATATTTAGAGGGCATGCCATTATTGTGCCCCGACATCTACGACATTGCTACTTGCCTCGTCCTTAACAAATATTCTTAAATGGTCTGCTCGCTGTGTCACGCATGTACAATTACACATTGTATGTATGAGGGGCAGTAATGCGTAAATTTTCAGTTGCCTTGTGATGTTCGATTTTTCACGTGGAAAATCAGAACATCGCTGATGTAAGGGCGCGAATCTTTCATGGCAAAATTCAAACAAAGCGAATATTGTGTATATACCGTACCGGGCACTGGCAAAATGTCATTTGGGTATCTGTAGGGCCAAAATACCACATTATAGACCTTTGTAAACATTTAGTGAATATCAATAAAAACAACATTCACATGTTCCCAAGTCTGAAAGTTGCACACCTATGATAAATTGGGGGTGAAGGGGGCGGGGAGGGGGAATTAAAATGCAGTTTTGGCTGCCATGTTATTATTTCCCCTAGCAACCAGAATTTAAAAGCATTTAAGAGGTAACTTGGTGCAATAAAGGGCAAGAAATATATTGCATAGTGGTTTATAGAACATTACAACAACATTCAAGAGCAAAAGTTTTGAAAATATTCAAAATATATGCTAAAATCTATGGAAATAGTGATTTTGGATGCTATGGTATTATACCACTTAGCAACGGCTCTCTTAAATTTGTAGTATGAGCTTGCTTCCATAGGGGACCAAAGAAAAGGTCCCTTCATTTGTAAGGGCCTGGCTTTCGCCTCATAGAGGGCCCAACCCAACCCTTATCCTGTAGAAGAACCCTAATTCCAGCTTCAATTATAACTTGAAGCTGTAAGAGTGTAAAAATGTATGGTCCTAACTAGGGTGGTGTGACAGTGGACACACGTCAGCATGGAGTACATCAGCACCACTCACAGGAGCCGGATAAAATACCGGTCCACACGTCAGTATGCAGTACATCAGTACAACACGCCACAATGACTCCGACGACGAGTGAACACACAATTGCAATGACGGGGTCGTCACCTGCGTAATCGGTTATGATAGAAACAATGCTATCACGAAACGCTTAATACGACCCGGACGAGAACACAGGTACGACGTACAGACAGACATAACATCGACAACCAAGTCAATGTCCACGGCCTTTAATAACCAGTTGTGGTGCACTGGCGTGTCTACCCAATCCAGGCTTGAACCCAGGACCTCGTGGTCTGTATACATGTATGATAATCGCTACACCACAGTAGGTAGATAAGGCATGACTGACATGAGCCGGTTATTTATTTCAAAATCGTGAAAAGGTTAATACCCCAATTTTTGGGAAAAACTTGTTATCACAAAGTGAATACAGCTTAAGTACAGTATGATGCTATTTTCAGTATTTTGCATATATATTTCGATATTGAAATTTTTCAGGCGATATATCGATATTGCATAATGATCAATATCGCCCAAGCTTATTCATGTTACATGGTTTTTGCGCACGATGACTACGACTGCGGAAAAGTTCAAATTCCATCACTACGACTACGACAGCAGAGAAAGTACAAATTCCTACTTGAGACCCCTTTCATAAAATAAAGCACTTATAAAAAATAAAAAAAAGGACATCTGTCCCCTCAAAACGAACTACGACTCCGCCTTTAAGATAATGAAAGGTGTATACCTAAAGAAGTGCGTTGGATTCTGCAGTTAGAAAAATAAAATAAAAACCCATAATAACCCATTTAAATGCACTATGAGTTCAATTTGTTGTAATTATCAGTAAAAGTTTTGCAGTCTCAGAGCACTTGCTGCCAAATGGCTCAAAATTCTTGGTCGCAACAATTTTTTTCAGTAAAATTCATGCTTAGGCATTCAGGTCTTCAATGGCAATAAATTTCCAACCAAATGGTATTCTTTTTTGTAGTGATGACTAAGACAAGCCCGGAACTTTTATAGGACAACACTCAATTGAAAACAAATTGATTTAAATTACTTTCATTTTAGGAGGCTGCTAAAACGTATAGGCTAGGCCTTATTGCTTATTGGTTTCACCTACATTAAAATCTTTACAATAACGTTAGTTCGGCAAAAGCTTGGACCCTTAAAAATAAAAGAATTGGCGCTAGCCTAATTAATTTTTTATTCAGAATTTGATTCAAATCAAAACCATTAATTGCGAACAGATCATGTTCATCAAAGAAATTAAGTGGAAAAAAGATTTAGGCCTACCCACCTTTTTGTCTAGATAATAATTGCAAGTGCCTTTTCTTTGCTCCATACATCGCACAGCACTGCCACTGCACTGGTGTAGGCTCTAGGCCTACGTGTATTAAAGTTAACATTACAGTCCAGCATAGGCCTAACGAATACACTCTCTGTGGAATTCTTCGAACGTTGCAATTGTACAGTCAAATTCACACCATCTGAACACGGAATCTTTTGCCGAATTAAGTCCAGCTTGTTTTAGTAAACAAGACTGCTTTTCTTTCACATGAAGGAACAACGTACATAATAGAACATTTATTCTGCGTCATAATATTCGCATTAAACTCGCGAGTCCATCACGGAGTTGATCATAGAGATGTTTACACCTGTTGATGGTGACCGTAATACAATCAAATCCTATCATTTCATCGGCTAATTTGTTGGAAACGGACGATCGCAATTTATCTAACGATCGCTCATTGGTTGAATAAATATAATTTTAGGCTCTTTCGGGAGTTCAGAAATCGTGTCATTTTGCCGTATATTTCTCCAATTTCTGAACAAATGTGCAACTTCTGCAGATGGGAACATCCCGATTAAGATTCCCATCATTTTAAAGAACATTTTAATGGTATTTAAAAGTTACCCTGATGAGGATCACGAAACAAGAGAAAAACAAGGCATGGCCCATGGTCTATTACGCAGTTGACTCGAGTTAAAGAGGGTTTTCTTTGACGAAATGTATGTATGTATATATGTATGTATATATGTATGTATGTATGTATGTATGTATGTATGTATGTATGTATGTATGTATGTATGTGTGTATGTATGTATGTATGTATGTAGTATGTATGTATGTATGTATGTATGTATGTATGTATGTATGTATGCATGCATGTATGCATGCATGCATGCATGTATGCATGTATGTATGTGTTTGTGTGGGGGGATTTGGGGGCATTTCCGCAGTGTGACAAAGAATCAGTTGAATATTTTGTGGATTGACAGGTGTTACATCCTCACAGATTTGTAATTGTCGAGTGCTACCACTTCAGTAGGCACCCGGATGGAAACGAGATCTAATAGAATATATTGTCGAGCTCCAGATAATTATTGCTTGTCTTATTTTAATGAACTATAAAGTAAATACAAAACATAACATGGTGGAAGCGGCGAGTTTTACAAAAATAAAGCCAAAAAACCGCAATTTAACTGTGTGACTGAACATATGTCGCGATTTTTAAGTTTATCGCAAGTTAGCTCAACGTCAACGTGAAATAATAACGCGAAATACCAAACGTCGTAGAAACGTATGTAAGTGTAAACATTGCTGTCGCAGCTAACGTTACAACAGTTACAGCCTATAATGAACTGGGAGGCCGACGATATTGTAGATGCCTTCAAAAGGTTAAAACAAAAGTGTGAACTGTCATTCAAAATTTCTTGAAAGGTATTAGTGATGCGGAGAAAGTCAGCTATATTCTACTGAAGAAAAAGTACTTAATTTCTTCAATAGTTGTGAGCTAAGTGATGCAGACAGCCAAAAACCAGAGAAGATTTTCGAACAATTCAGCACACACTTGGAGGAAAAATCGAATCACCGTATACATAGATATGAGTTCCAAAGGTTGAAACAAGAACCAAATGAACCAGCTGATAATTGTTTGAACCAATTTGCCAATAAATGCAAATTCAACGACCTTGAAGAAAGGATAGTAAACCAATTCATCTGGAACTGTGCACATCTTGATGTACAAAAAGCACTCATCGGTAAGGACATTTTAAAATTAACTGAAGCTATTGACACTGCTAGGGCATCTGAAGCTGCAAAGAAGCAGATGGCGTCACTAATCACCCAAACAGCTAACATGCAACTATATGAAAATAGGGTAAATACAATAACAAAACAGAAACAGAGTAAACCACGATACACAAAAAGGTACCGACCGAAGACGTGCAGATACTGTGGTCTAACACATGATTTCGATGACAGAAAAAAAAAATGTCCAGCCTTTGGTTCAGTTTGCCGGAAAATCCAACCATTGGGATAAAAGATGTTCAAGGTGAAGAAAAATGAAAAAGAAGTTGAAAGTAGAGAAAGACAATGCAAAAGAAAGGATAAATCAAAAACATTGACACCATGGAAAATGGAAGTAGATGTCAAAGTGAAGATACACTTGACAAAGGAACAATACAATTACATGAAATGTCAAGTGAAGAGAAAACACAAAAGAAAGAATTGTACTCAACAATCCAAATTAAAAAGGGCTTGAAGAACAAACCGAAAACCAATGAATTTAAAGGTGAAAATTGACACATGGGCACAAAGTAATATCCTTCCACTGAGGTTATACCAACAGATTTATCCAGAGAATCTAATACGTGAAGGATATCCAAAGAAAGGTGCACTGAAAACTAGCAAAGTTATATTGACAGCATATGAAGGTACTGAAATACGACAGCTAGGAACAACCCAGATTAAAAGAATTCACAAAAAACAGGACATAAAATGCACATTATACGTAACAGACACAAATGGGCCTACAATCATGGGGTTGAATAGTTGTGAGAAGCTAAAATTAATCACAGTAAACTATGAGATAAATACATCAAAGAAATTTAACAGTGCCACACAACTTAAAGAGCGCCCTGCAATTACAAGCAAGCAAGACTTGATGGAAATGTATCCAGAATGCTTTGATGAAATGGTTGGCTGCTTTGAGGACTTTGAATATCACATCACAATAAATCCAAGCAGTAACCAGTGATACACCATCCAAGAAAAGTCCCAATTGAACTCAAGGGGAGATTAGAAAAAGAGCTAAAAAACTGGAGGAAAAAGAAGTCATCATCAGAGTAACCGAACCAACAGATTGGGTAAACTCCATTGTTGTCCATGAGAAACCAAATGGACGATTGCGAATCTGTTTGGACCCGAAGGATCTAAACGTGACCAAGCAATTAAGAGGGGCCATTACCCTACCCCAACACTTGAGTAGATTATGCCATCCGTAGCAGGATCCAAAGTTTTCAGTAAACTAGATGCTAGGAACGGTTACTGGAATGTGAAATTAGGTAAAGAATCTATACTATTGACACCGTTCGTGAGATACAAATTCCTTCGATTACCATTTGATCTCAAAGTGAGCCAAGACGTGTTCCAGCGAAAGATTGATGAGACATACAAGGGATGTAAAGGAGCTGTTGGCATAACTGATTATATTTAGATCTATGGTAAAGATGACAAAATCCATGACATTCATCTCTAAGAGGCTATGGAAAGGATCAGAAAATCCGAATCAAACTGAATGCAGATAAATGCATCATAAAGGAAGAGGCATGTGAATTCTTCTGAATGGTGTACACGCCAGAAGGCATCAAGCTAAGCCCAGACAAGCTCAAAGACATAGCCTTAGACAAAAGATGACCCAAATCTTGCTCTTTTGTCTCTACAGGCAACACTTCTCAGAAGGGACCTGAAATCTTTAGCCGAAATACTGAATGGAAGGAAAAATACACCCACCAAGAAATCAAAAGGAAGTTAGGAAGAAGCTGACTGATGCACAAATTGGAAAGTCGCCAGCATTACAACAGGCATGCACAGTTCCTGTCGGAACTGCAAACGGGACAGGCAGTGTATGTTCAAAATCCAGGCACAGAAACCTAGGAACCAGCAATGGTAATTGGTACATCTGGCATTCCATGATCATATGTGATTGAAACCAGTTCAGGCCGACAACTGAGACGAAACAGAATTTATATCAGATCAACGCCAAATTTCACCAACCCGAAAGTGGGAGCAACTACCCTACAACATTGTTTAACACACCATTAGCAGATGCCACACCATCAACAAAACAAAACAGCTCTCTACTCTTATCTTCTGTTTCTATGTCATTCATTGTTCCCTGGCCCAGTACTTTAAGCTACCATCTTGTTTTGGCCATCACTACTCACAAGACCATTTATTTTAATTTTTACTTCCAGAAACTTGGAGAAATTTCCAAAATGTTATTGAAGTTTTCTCTACTTTGGATTCTGTTAAGCCTACATCTTACTTACTGTCATGTAATTGAACCAGATTGCAACTTTGTATTAAATTGGACATCACTGGAATCATTCCATTGTGTTTGTGCAGATAGCTCAAACAATAGCCTTTTAAAATGTGCTGTTCATTTGAAGTCTGTTTTCAATGGGTTGGATCAATAGCTCCATGGTTGGATGAACTTGGTTGCTTTTCATCACTGACTCCAAGCTAGAGCTCTTGAACTTAGGAATCCTGGCAGCAAATTTCCTGTGGATAAGTACAATTTATTAATAAACAGTGGTATTCTATTGCCTCGTACAAAAAGGGGGCGAAGAGCTGGATCTCATATTCGTTGGTGACTTGAATTTTCATTATGAGGATTTAAAAAAACCGTGATACAATTTCTTTTCATAGCATAAACTATTCATCTAATATGGAACAACATGTTTCTGTACCCACTACCTCTGGTGGTCATACATTGGACTTAATTATTATACGTAAATCTGATAGCTTTATTTCCAATATGGCTATCACAAATTACCTAAACTCAGACCATGCCGCTATTTTTTGTTCACTTAATATTGGTCGGCCAGCTCCATTGAAAATGGACATAGAGACTCGTAAACTTAGTCAGATCAATCTAGATGCTTTTCGTAATGACGTTTTATCATCAGCCTTATACACATCACCAGTTTCACACCTTGACTTGTTAGTAAACCATGTATGAGAATGTGCTGCAAATTTATTAGATAAGCATGCTCCTCTAAAGTCTCGCAAAATCAGGTGTAGACCCCATGCACCCTGGATTACTGATCAGCAACGTGGTATGAAAAAAGAAGTACACCAATGTGAAACTCGCTGGTGTTCTACTAAATTGAAAGTACACAGGAAGATCTTTAAAGCTAAATCCAGGCACTACAATGCAGTGCTAAAACAGGCAGAACAAAACTTTCACAGGAACAGACTCATGGAGTGCAATTCACGCCAGCTATTCAAGGAAATTGACAAGTTAACAGCTCCTATGACTCGCAATATTTTACCTAAAACTTCGGATGATTGTTTGCTTGCTAATCAGTTTTCAGAGTTTTTCTCGGATAAAATCAAGCAAATTCATCATGAAGTTGTAAACACTCCTAGATCTTAACGCCGTCTTCTGATTGCACTTCATCTCGTTTTTCTGACTTTACTTCAGTTTCTGAGGAATCTGTAAGAACAATTATTATGGAATCACCCTCTTCATCTTGTAAACTTGACCCCATACCATCATGTTTACTCAAAAACTGCATTGATGTTAATTTGCCGACCATAACAAGAATTGTTAATCTTTCACTAGCAAATGGACACTTCCCTAACCCGCTTAAGTGTGCACACATTAGGCCCCTCGTCAAGAAGCCAACTTTAAATCGCAATATTTTGAAAAACTATCGTCCGGTCGCTAATCTTAAGTTCCTGACAAAAACTGTTGAGCGTGCATGTACAGCACAGATACATAACTATCTTCAAAACAGTGAATTATATGGAAAGATACAAAGTGCTTACATAACTTATCACAGCAAACAGCCCTGCTTTGTGTTTATAATGATTTGCTTCTTGCTGTGGATAAGGGTAAGGAAGTCGTTTTGATATTGCTTGACTACTCTGCAGCATTCGATACTATCAATCATAACCTATTCTTTGAACGTCTTGACTTATATGGTATTTCCGGCAAAACATTAAGCTGCTTCAAAACTTACTTCACGAACAGATCTCAAGTTATTACAATAAATGGAAAAGAATCATGTTCATGTCCGCAAAGAAGGAGTACCACAGGGCTCTGTGATCGGTCTAATGGCATTCACAATGTACACGCTTACCATAGCACAGAAACTGTTTTGCTTAGGGTACAAAATGATATATTACATGCAATGGACAATGGAAAAATCACTCTGCTACTGTTACCTGACTTATCAGCGGCTTTTGATACTGTAGACCATGCTATTTTGTTGTCCCGACTTAGGAACAGGATTGGAATTGACGGTGTCGCGCTCAACTGGTTCAAAAGTTATTTGTCTGGCAGAAGCCAGCAAGTGTGTATCAATAATCATATATCTGATGCCACTTCCTTAGATTTTGGATTACCACAAGGCTCATGTGTAGGACCAGCTCTGTTTCCCATTTACACTCTTCCCTTAGGAGATATACTTCAGAAGCACAATGTGATGTACCACTGCTATGCTGATGACACCCAAATTTATGTGTCAGTTGAGCCTTTGCAGCATGAAATTGATTTGGCAATTGCCAAATTAGAGAACTGCATTGACAATATTCGTATTTGGATGAACCACAACTATTTAAAGTTAAATGACTCCAAAACAGAGTTTATAATCATTGGATCCAAGCATAAACTCAAGAAAGTCAACATCGCACATATACAAATTGGATCCGCAGTGGTAGAACCATCACTTGACATAAGAAATTTGGGTGTTTATGTTTGACAGTTCTTTGACAATGGAGAAGCAAATCACGGCCATGTCTAAAGCAGCTTGTTTGTCCCTTCGCAATATTGGACGAATTCGCAAATACTTAACGAGAAATGCAGCTGAAACTCTTGTCCATGCTTTTGTGACATCGCGCATCGACTCAAATAACTCCCTCCTATATGGGGTTCCAAACATCCAGCTGAAACGTCTGCAAAGACTCCAAAATATTGCGGCTCGCATCATCACCCGCACAAAACAGTCTGAACACATAACACCTGTGCTTGCAGATTTACATTGGCTGCCAGTTCCGCAGAGAATCACTTTCAAGGTTTGCTTGATAATTTACAAGTGCCTGAATGGTATAATGCCCTCTTATTTATCTACACTTTTCAATGACTATGTGCCAACACGTTGTGGTTTACGATCTTCATGTAAAGGACTGCTTCTAGAGTATAATGCAAAAACACAATGGGGTGACAGATGTTTTATGATTGGAGCAGTGAAACTTTGGAACTCATTGCCATTTGCACTCAAGTTATCACCCAGCACCAACATGTTCAAAAGGAACTTAAAAACATACCTGTTCAAAGAGACATTCTGACTGTGACTATAGCTGATACATTTATTATTGTTGTGTTTGCAAACGCACCATGAGCATCATTTTTTTGATGGATACCGGTGCTTTATAAATGTTCATATTATTATTATTATTCTCCTTTAGAATTTATCATCAAGTTACATGGTGTCAGCAGCACGATATATGCTGACGATACCCAAATTTATGCGTTCAAGTCAAGAGTGGAAGAGCATGATTCTATACTCCCAAAATTGAAAGCTTGCATAAGAGACATCAGGTTATGGTCTATTGCTAATGATATGAAGTTATGATTCACATATCTTCACGCTTCAGATCTGTCATTTCAATCCCACCACTCATATTGGTAACACTCGTGTTGCGCTCGTAAGAAGTGCTATAGGAATCCGGGCATAACGTTTGATAAAAAATTGAATATGAACCAACATCTGCCGGGCAGCTTCTCATGCTCTACACAAGATTGGAAAAATTCGTAACTACCTGGATCAACAAGCAACTGAAATGCTTATACCTGCATTTGTATCATCCTTACGCTTGGATAGCTGTAATAGCTTGTTATATGGTCTCCCCGATTCTCAACTCACTAAACTGCAACGCATACAGAACTCTGCTGCAAGACTCGTTACACGATGTAAACCATTCACTTATGCAACTCCAATCCTTCACAACTTACACTGGCTCCCTGTTAAATCGCGCATCAACTTTAGAGTTCTTCTGTTAACATTCAAATGTGTCCACAACCTGCTCCTTACCTGCTCCTTACTTACAGGATCTTATCCACATGTATACTCCGACTCGCCGTCTACGCTCAAGTTCTAAGTTATCGCTCGTACCTCCTTCTGTTTTTACAAAGTCATATGGTCATCGTTTGTTTCAATCTTCAGCTGCTTTTCTCTGGAACTTTAAATCATTGTTAAAAACACATCTTTTGTTGTTGTTTTTTTTCTTCAAAAGAAAGAGGGATGTTACATCCTCGCAGATTTGTAATTGTTGAATGCCACCACTTCAGTGAGTACCCGGATGGAAACGAGACCTAACAGAATATATTGTCGAGTTCCAGATAATTATTTAATGTCTTATTTTAATTAACTATAAAGTAACTACAAGACATAACAACAGGGCATTCTGGAATATTCCTTGGTCAGTTGGTGTGACAATGGATTATTTTAATATTCCTTGCGTGTGTCAACGGTTTAATTGAATATTTCGTGGTGTGTCAAGGGAGATTTTTAATATTCCATGGTATCAAGAGGGATTATTTGAATATTTGGAGATGTGACAAGGGATTAATTTAATATTCTGTGGGGTGAAAATGGTTATTTGAATAAGTTCCGTGGTTGGACCAGCAACTATTTGAATATACCCGGATGTGGCAAGGGATTAATTTAATATTTTAAGGTGTGACAAGAGATTAATTTAATATTCCGTGGTGTGACAGGGGCTTAATTGAATATTCCGTGGAATGACAAGGGATTAATTGAGTATTCCGTTATGTGACCAGGTGATAGGGAATTAATTGTATAATAAAAAGATTTTGTGGAGCCCATCACCTTATTTTACACTTTTTTCTTGGTGGTGGTGGTGGTGGTGGTGGTGGAGGTGGTGGTGGTGGAGTGGAGGTGGTGGTGGTGGTGGTGTGTGTGTGTGTGGGGGTTATACGACCATCATCCCCTTGTTAAACCCATGTTGACGGTGGCTGTCAAGTATATAACGTACTGTATATTAATTTTATAAAGATAGGAAACTTCATTAAATTGGTTGTATATAAGATATAGTTTACTTCAAATAGCAATTAACAGACTATGAACTATGAAACTTTTCATTTATAGGCTGTCCCGCAGGCATGTACGGCTTTCCAGCATGTAATCAAATTTGTTTGTGCGTCGAAAATCAAGGTTTGTGTGATCATGAAACGGGTGACTGCCTCTGCAATGCCGGATTCTATGGACCCAATTGTAAACAAGGTATAGTCATTAATTAGATGTCGTCATTCATTAGATGACGTCACTCATTAGATAACGTCATTCATTAGATGACGTCACTCATTAGATGACGTCATTAATTAGATGAAGTCACTCATTAGATGACGTCATTCATTAGATGACGTCACTCATTAGATGACGTCATTCATTAGATGACGTCACTCATTAGATGACGTCATTCATTTGATGACGTCATTCAATTAGATGACGTCATTCATTAGATGACGTCATTCATTTGATGACGTCATTCATTAGATGACGTCATACAGTCATACTGAAAAGAAAGGACTCCCTAGTTTTGCCTATCAATACTGGGAATCCCTACTATTTCGACGATATTTTTAAAAAGCTGAAAAGTGTGTCAATCCCAATCTCGAGTTAATGAGCGCATTTGACGTCATTCTCTTCGAGACAAGCCCCGCCCACCCCGTCATTTTTAATGAGTTATAGTAATTTTGTTTTGGAATTGTTACCTCAAGTTCAGCGGTAGATAAAATCCCTTCCGAGCAGGGTTGTTTTTACAGGTACCCTGACCTTGTTGTTGTGTTAACCAAATTGAAAAATATCACTTTAAATATATTTTGTATCTGTTTTGAGGTGAATTCGCCCTCAAAACCCAAAGAAAGTAAATTGTAGATTTCAAAATAGGTTGAAACTTGTTGTGCTCCTGACTGGTTTGGCAGATTTTGAAATATAAGTAAGATTTATTCGGAAAGATGATAAAATTCCCCAAATTTTGATATCAAATAGAGTTTCTTGCAAAAACGTTTAAGGGTTTTAAAAGAAAATCCAAAAGTGTGCATTTCTTCCACCAAAGTTGTTATGTTTTTTATCGTTTTTCTTGGCCTATAGTTTTACTTCACAGATTAGACGTATGTCATAATTTAAATGGTAATTTGTGGTTGAAAAGGTTTAATTTTGGGATAGTTTAACGTCGGCCTAAGACGGATTTCATTTTCAACTTCGATTTCAAACTGCATCTTATAACAGTAGACCTTAGCTTATGTAAGGTTATGAGGATAATGCCATTAATGATTCCAAATTTTTGATTAATATTTTTGAGCTTTTTACAGTCAGACATCGTGACAGTTTATTTTTCACTCTTTATCACCTCATTTGAAGTATACAGAGTCTATAATAAAGCATGCACATGCATTATGCATTTTATATATGAACAAATAGGGAAAAGACAGTAAGTATCAATTTGACAAGTGTAAGTGATGGAGTTAGCCACCAAAGCTTATTTCGAATGAAAAAGTGGACGGATCTATTTAATGTATAATACATATAATACAAAAATATTTAGTAAATAAGAAAAGAAAAACAACATATGTACAGAAGTGAGTAAAATTAGTGACCAAGTAAAATTAATGCTTATCCATAATATTTTTGCAGAATTTTGCAGAAGGTTGATAAGAGTATTCTTGCTTTTTGACTGGAAAAGATTAATCATTTTTGCAACACTGGGTTTCTTCCAATAATAATGATTAATTAACTTTCTCCTACTATCAGCGAACAAAGGGCACTTTAGCAAAAGAAAAAATTTATCCCAAAGTTGATAATTTGGACAAAATTACCAGGTTCTGTTAGCCAAGTCAATATTTTCAAAGCGTCCAGTAACAACTGGAATCTGAAGCCTGATTTTCGGAGGATGTCACTCTCATCATTTTCTTCAATTTATTTACATAATAAATTCATAAAGATCATAGACCATAATTTAACTTAAAATCATGAGTTCATCTAGCTATTAGTCATATACCCACAATACACTTTTCGATATGCTGGTGGCGTGTACAGTGGGATATCACACTTTCCATGCATAAAGGTGGAGGTGTGTTTGAACGTTAGGCTACCAAACTTAGGCCTATGGTCGATGGGGCGAAATTTGCTCCAAACTTGCTATCTTACCATATTATGTAGCTTTCTTGCTTGAATTCTTATACGCAGTTCTTTGAAGTTGCTTTAGTGCTCAAAAGAAGAAATCAGAAAACACTTTATGCTTGTTTTGATTTGATTTCCCCAGTCGAGCCTTCGAAGTTTCTGTCACTCGTAATTGTTTTTGTCGACGTCATATTACTTCTACGTTATGTCATACAGCTGATTGGCTAACAACTCATGCACATTTAAATAAAATTACGTCATATTACTTTTATGTTTGTCGTAAAGCTGATTGGCTAACAACTTATGCACAATTAGATAAATTCAAATAACAAGTAAACAATTTGTATGGAACCTTAACCTCATGAATAATCAACCTTATTAAAATTTAGTTCTGATCTAAAACGTTATAATGGCTAAATAGTTGTTCACATTGCGAAGAGAAGACTCACAGAAAATGAATAAATTATACTATTTCCAAATAAGTTTCAAACGGGAGGATTTTGTTGATAAACTGATAAAAATAAATCTGTTGGGAACCTTGTGATAAATGATTATTAATAATTTAGTGAAGAATATTCTCATGAAAGCTGTATACATTTGTGTAAAGTCAGGGCTCATTTCTAAAGAATTTAAAAAGGAGTGCCAATTTCGAGATATTTCTTCATTTTTCAGGCTAATTTTTCCATTTTGGGAAATTTTAGCGTATTTTTGGCAAATTTGGAGGGAGATTTTCTTTAATTTTTGTGAACTTTAAATGATTTCCAGGCAATTTTCTTCAATTTTCGGAACTTTTTTGAAACATTTTGCTCCACTTTATCACACTTAAATGATTTGATAGAAATTTCATCATTTTCGGACAGGGACTCCCCCTCCCCGAGTCAGGTAAATTTTCAACAAGGGGACAGAGCCCCCACCCCCTAGAAAACAGCCCTGTATAAAGTTAGAAAAACTCATTATAAAGTCATAAATCCGAGTGCACGGCGTGAATACGTACAGAAAAAAAGGAATGGCTTTTCAGGGTTTGAGGATAACTGTAATCTTTGTTTTGTATCCTTTTTTTACCTAAAAAAAACAAAATGGCCGTCAGAAGAGGCCTAAACTTTGACCCTTTTCTTTGGGTCTAGACCTTCTCAGAACCTCACTTTTTAATGCTGGCTACATCACTCGCAGGCATAATGCAATCGGGAAGGTAAAATCCTTTCAGGCAGTTTTCCCCCTTCCTATGCCCCAAGTCCTGAAATGAACACTTCTGAATAAGTTCTTAACGTTGGTATTGGTAATCTTTATCATAGGTTATATCCTGAATTTGGCGCATCTTCGGTTTACTCATGTCATGGTCTCGGCATTGGATCCAATGGGTGCAAAGGACTTCTTTTGTGTGTAACTAATGGATGCCACTGCATGCCTGGATGGGTGGAAATAATTGCGATAAAGGTACACCATTTTTTCATATGATCAATAATTTACCGAAAGTGAATAGTTCATAAGCGTAAAAATGTGTTTATAAGGGGCGCCATTTTGTTTCAGATGATCGTTAATTACCGATAATTTGTTAGTATAAATAGTTAATGAAGGCACTCAACCGAAAAGTGAGGATGTACTTTATTGTAGTCCAAGCTAATCCAGTGCGTGTCTTGTACACAAATAATCATACAACCTCTCTGGATTTAAATATTAATAGATTTGCCGTGCTGCCGATCATTTATCTGGGTTTAGGTGACTGTGTAGCGTAATTGGCCGGTTGTTAGGACCTAACAAATACACAAGAAGTTATTCCGTTTCTATTTTTATTATGTAGCCTAAACGTAGTCACCCAATAAACTTTGCTTGAAGTTGGCGTCTTTTCATGGTTAGAAAGCATTTCAATGGTTATTTGGTAATAATTCAGCCACGAGTTCTTACGTCGAGTCTTACAAATGTCGTTAGGTAAGGGCAACATTACAAAATCATATTTGGAAAAGGGGTGTCACTAACGTTAGTTCAAATAATCATAGTCATACGTTACTATAGTATTAACCACAGCGTCCTTGGCCTAGGCGACTTAAACGGCTAAAACTATCAAGCTTAAGTTTAACGTAGGCCAAATAATTGTGTCGCTATCGTACGTACCGCACCAAGTCCTAATATGTGTGCAGAAGGCAGACATACATACACACGTACAATGGACGTTCGAGAGCACTGAGCTGCTGAGTGAGTAAAATAGACATCCATTGAGAGTGCACGGCGAATGAACAATCTTTTAATGAGATTAAAACCATGAATAAACGGATCGCAAGATTTGATTGGGTGTGGACGAAATGCCGACAAATTAAACAAAAAAGACGCCTTCACTTTTTGGTCGAGAGCTACTTTATTAATAATCGTAGAAAAATGGGTGCCAAAGGGGCGCCATTTTGTTTCAGATGATCGGTATACCAAATAGTGTGTTAATAAGCGTAGCAAAATGTGTAACAAGGACGCCGTTTTGTTAGGGTGATCGGTATAGTAAATAGTTAATAAGCGTAGAAAAATGTCACGGTGTTCACAATGTGCGCCATTTTGTTTTAGATGATCAGTATAGATAGTTAATAGTTAATAAGCGTGGAAAAACGTGTTCATAAGGGACACATAAGTTTGGCCAATTTTCAGAACATTTAACCAATTTTAACTAATCATTTTACCACATTTTCATTTTTATGTTAATAACTTCCCAATTTCAGCTACCGACCGGGAAAGCGTGCAACCGGAATGGAATCTTCGGGGGTGGGGGAGGGGGGGGGGCAGTTTTCCCCTGCCGCTCGCTTCCTACGCCTCTGATTTGTAGTCAAACTACTTTGTCGGTAACAATACAGGTGACAGTGGCTTAACTAAGTGTGGCGATGGGTGAGGGGGGAGGGAGGGGGTTCACGGCCCGCGACATAAGGGAGAGGGGTTATACGGCATGCTTTGGATCTGCCATTATAGTTGGCAATAAACCCCGTGGATCAATTTTATAGTATACGTTAAAATGTTTATCCCATGTTAAGTAAGTTCTTGTTCTCTTGCAGAGTGCCCTTCGGGGATGTTTGGCCATGACTGTCAGTACACTATCATATCACTTTTACCAGATTAGACTCGTGGCCCCGAAGGGAGGAGCATCAATGCCTTCGATGTACCCGCCCACTCAACTATTGCCCAACTTGATCAAATATGGACAACAGGACAAGCAGACATTTCTATAGTGATTGACAGATTGTCAACTGAACATTATATCAGATCAGTTTTTGAAGTTTAAAAAAACGCTGATTTTTTAAAGTTAGGATTGGTCAAAGTTTGATCAGTTTAGGATTGGTCAAAGTTTGATCAGTTTAGGATTGGTCAAAGTTTGATCAGTTTTCAATGAATGCGAAATTTGTGATGGGCAAACAGGTCAAAATCTTTATGCAATTCTTAAAATGTATTTCTTAATTACTGAAAATGGCAGGCTGAGGAAAGCCGATTCCTGTTAGAATTCTATTGGTGACATGTCAAAGACCAAACACTCAGAATGTGCTGCACGACTTAAAGAAATATTACAGAAAAAAAAGGATTTACAAAATAAAATTCCAAGGTAATGAAATGGTCAATGTTTTACCGATTTTGATTATAACATTTGTAGCACAATATGTTTATTTATGTTTTATTACATTTTTAGGTTAACTAATATTGATTGCCTCTACTAGCTTTCCACACTAGTCATTTCTGCACAAATAAGAAGACATAACCTTTACACTTGAATATTTCCTGAACGGAAGTAGGTTTTATTGAAGTAGATTCCTCGCCATTTTGTTTATTTTTAAATCAGGCTCATACAATATAAACTTACTTGACCTCTAAGCTTCAGTAGCCCTTTAGAGTGGATTCGGGTAACAGAGAACTACCCCCCCTCCTTCTCCCCCTCCCCCAACCAATCAAGAAAAAGATTTAACAATTTGCCTAACTGCATAACAGGGAAAGTGCGAGTCTTCACATTCCAACAGTTTATGCTAACAGTATTTTATTGGTATATCTGGGTATAGCGAGATTCAATGCGTGTCACGATTAATGGAAATATGTGTTCCCGGAATTTTCATTAGTTTATGGTTGGTACGGTAATCAGAAACATGATGACGCTAGAGTTGACGTCGTTCATAGTAAATGTCCAGCACCATTGCTAATGTTTTCCACTGATGAATTTTATACCGGGGTTAGCGCAAAAATCCAATTTTAAGGAAAATATTAATAGAGAACTTATTACAGTATTAGAAGCGCAGCTAAAAATGGGAAAGGGGCAGCGGGGACTCACCCCGGTCGTACATTTTACAAATTGGAAAGATTTTGCCGCTCGGAAGACCAACGCCACTCAACAACGGTACTGCAACAACCATTTTACGACATGGTCTGCTGGAGTGATATTGCGGCAATGGTCTTTTGTCACTATTCACATTTAGCAGAAAAATAGTTGCCAAAATATCAGTAAAATTTGCGGAAAGTATTTCAAACCATGAATAACGTAACTGTCTTAATTAGAAACGATGTTTATATCTATCAATATCTGGCATCTATTATGACATCGCCATAATATAATAGAACGATCAGCCATTCCCAAAGTAAAAATCATATCATCAAAATTTTAAGGTTGTCAATTTATATTTAAATGCTCTATTTCTAGATAGCTTTCGTCCATTCACTTTTATTAAAATACAATGGAAATTGGGTACCAATGTTTCTGGCGTACGTCAAAGTGACCATCCACACAGCCCTGGGATAGTTGTCAAATGACGTCACCTCTGCTAGAGCGTTTCAACACTTAAAATAATTTTGGTCGCTCAGTATTTTCCATGACAGAAATTGTTATTCCCAGCTGCGCTAAGTAGTACGTCGGCATGATGTAGAAACACCTATTTTCGAGCGGAAATCGGAACCTGTCCAATGCAATACATAAATCAGATATAATGAAGAAGACCGCCCCAAGTGCCGCCGCCAGTCTGGGTAAAGTTGGCGAGGTCTGGAACATGGCAATACCTCTCCAAGCCATCGTGAATATAAGGGTCACATATAGAAACACAAGGTAAACCATAGGGCCGTGGAGTCCGGGCAGCAAATATGCATAGATGGAGAAACCGACTACGTAGCACACCACGCCTGTAAGGGGTCGCAGTGGGGAGAATCCAAAGGCTGCCATGTACAGTGCCTGCGCAACAGCAAATGAAAGCAGCCCGTGGATAAAGAAATGTTCCGAAAAAACAAGAAAGCTATCGCCGAAGCTTGAGAAAATCAAACCGGCGAGGATTATCTTGTTGTATGAACTCGCGGGTCCTAACACGCGAATCATGGAGAAGAACTGCAGGCATGACACCGGAAGCACCTTGATGAGGATGGTGTATGGTGTCGGCTCCATATTAAACGGCTGGACATAGAAGTAATACCCAACGGTGATGAAGAACGGAATTAGCATCAGCAGCGGATGGTTTGCCATCTAAAAGAAAAAAGAAAATAACTTATCATGAAAAATTATTTTTACTTTTTAAATTTGAATCACTGCTGCAGGTACCGTGCAGGTATATAATCATTCCCCCAAACTCACTTGCAGTATAGGCTTATCATAGCCTGACGAATTATTATTATTTTTTTGAAGGGAGGGGGTGGGAGGGGGTGGGAGGGTGTTACTAGAATCAGTCCCCGTCTTCATCAGCTATTTTTCAGGATCGCTGATCCCTCACTCCCTTTTTTCCATTACAACTTCCCAAATGATTATGAGAATTATGGCCCTGCATGGGAGTATTAAATTTGGTCAAATCGTTACTTTTATCTTGAAATTTGGATTCTATAATGTCAGATTTTGCATACAAGTTGTTTTTTCGAAGCAAATAGCATGCAGCCAAGGTCGCCGAGAAAATGTTTGTTTATATATTTCAATTCCTCCACATGCTAGTATAAAAAGATATTATTCTAATTTCCACATTTTATCCAGGGGCCAAACTTAAAAGGGCGACAATTTATCCTTATATCAGTATACTCCCTATATTAATATACATTGTTTGCAACCAGAGATAAGTAAGTAAGGGTGGGCCCGGGGGGTTTCACCGATTGCATTGAGAAATCATTCAAACGAACTTGGGGAATTATTCAAGCAAAATTAGGGAATGACAAACAAAATTGATAAAAAGTATGAAAAATTTGATAGAATTTCAGGAAATTGTCAAAATAATTGAGGTAAATTTAGGGGTGACCCTTTGTTTCTATGCCATTGGTTGTTTTCCATGCAGGGAGAGAGTGTCGTCGGCAGCCTTCGCAAGGTTCATGCCACTTTAATTATTTCCGCAAATGTGGTATGACAGAACCAGGAGCGGACTGTCAGAAGCACGAGCGGACAGGCTGCAGGTTCAAGCAGGCCCCATATGGGAATGTTTGTTTCATACGCTTGCGATAATCTCCTTAACTGCAAAACGCTCTGAAAAATCGCACACATTTTGTACTTCAAACGTTATAACTAAAGAGTCTCTGCATATTTTGTTTCATTTCAAACAGTATAGAGATCTTGAATTTATTATCTATCGTTGGAGACTATTTTCATTTGATTCTTTCAAAAAAGTACCGTACTTTGTAAAGTAAATGTGTGGGGGTTTTTTTCAATGAGAGCGCAAGCAAAATCACAAGGTTATCGCCGCTTTGACCTTTGTAACTTATGAATGGAAGTATTGGGGAGTCCATTTCACACGGCCTAACAATTAACATATATCTATTTACCATATATATATATAATCCAACGTGATGGGTGCAAAAAAGGTCCGTACTTTCCAACAACTAGAAAGCGATGAGTGAAAACATTTCGCGTCCGCTTATGCATCCCTTTATTTCATTTCTGAAATCAAAACATTATTTGGCTAAAATATTATCGACATCAATCACGAACGAAGAAGTGCAAGAGCGAGGAATAACGACAACGTTGGTTGCATGATTATGATACCAAAAATTAAGAACTATGCTATTTATTAAACTTTGTGTATGAATTAATATCTGTTTATTATATCCTTGAATATACTTTTTAAGACTTTGTTCCTAAAACCAACCCGCATGATAATGGTACAATCCAAGTCCTTCCTAAGTTTATTTATAGTTTTCCTTAACACATCACAGCTAGTTCCGCGATTTTTTTTTATAGTTATGCACGTTTTAGGGTAAAACATTCCCATATGTGGCACACAAAACAATCCAGGCCAGTTTTGAGGGTCGGAGGTAAATCTAGAGACATTAAAGGGCTTAAGGGCTTGAAAATTGCCTAATTTTGGCACATACAATATAAATTGGCAATTATTGTATACACTTGCCTCTGCCTACTGAATTGGACTTAACTTGTCTTTGAATGTGAACATCACTGGTTCGTAGCTAGTTTGGATTTGGCCTTATTTATCTGTTTATTTATCATTTTTTACAGGCCAGCAGGCCACTTTTGGTCCTAGGCTATCGGGAGAGTCCCAAAACTCTCGATGGCCAGTCCGATCCTGGCCAACCCCCTTCCCCACCCCAACACACTGTTTCATTTCATTTTTGTATCTTTTGTGTGGTAGTTTTTACGTATGTTAGGGATAACTTTTTATATTACCATGCCAGTTTCTCCGAATTACAAATAAAATATAGCCCACAACGTAAAAACGGAAACGCAGCCGCACTTGAAACGTCTATTCTTATACTAAACCAATTTTGAGGAGCGAAGTGCTTGGACAAAACCGTGATGTTAACTCGACCAGGTTGCCATTTGGGTTGCCAAATGGCATTCGAGAGAGTGATTTGGCACCCACCGTATGAGAAAACTGGCACCAAAAAATAAATCCTGCATGAGAAATAATTTCTGTCGCCAAATAAAATATTTGGTACAAATATAATCATTTTGCACCCACATAGAAAATCTGGTAACAATTTTTTTTTATTGTTGTTATGTTTCGGAAAATTCCCTTCATTTTCGGGAAATTTTCTTTAATTTCCGAGAAGTATCAATTTTTTTAAATATTTAAATATATTTGATTAATTTTTTAATACTACCAAAATGTTAACCAAAATGAAGTCTACGCATGTGTAGCAACATTCGTGTAAACTGCATTTTCAGATTGTGATCAACTTTGAAATTTCAATGGAGGCTTGAAGGTGTAAATTGGCTCCTTCTCGCTGATAATTTGGCACCCACCTGCAAATTGCATTTGGCAACCCAGAACTCTTATGTATTGAGACTGCTTTGAGTGTGTACATACATGTTGATGTGGAAATAGTCCACCTTGATTACCTTTTCACTATAGAAAACAAGCCGAAATGAAATTACGAGTTAAATGATTCATTTTGTCACTCTGTTGACCACTAGTAACTCAATGACCCATTTGATAAAATGATAATCCCTTCATTGAATATACAAACAAGATTTAAAGCCACACTACCTGAAATCCAAACTAGTTCTTTTATTATAGAATAAAATGCTCCGGTACCGCAATAGCCAACACCAGTACAGTACGACAGTAATACCATTCAGAAATTTTGATAGTATTGTTTAGCTTTTATTCTGATAAGTATGTATTCTTGTACTTTGATCCACTGATGTGATGGCAGTTGACTATACTCGAGATATTAATAGAACAAGAAGCTGTCCAAAGGTTATACAAAATATGAAAGGTGAAAGGTAATCAGTGCACAATCATAGGCGGGATTCGCCAACCGACTTGTGGGGTGTCAAAGTCAACAGTCCGTTTACCTTAATATTCATTTCAAATCCTTGACTTGACAACACACCGATCGTTTAGAACCCACGCCACGTTTGAGGATCTGAACACACGTTCTTAAATGTTTTTGCTGTAAAACAAGAGAATCTTTGATTGAAGATGGCGCTAGAGAAGAATTACATTTATACTTAAACCGGTTGACAAAAAAATAATAAATTCCCAAGAACGTCCCTGATATTCCACACTGATGTATGGCATACGAAGCATAATGCGCACCTATGTAATGGCGATTTCGTCCGTCCGTCAGGCCGTCCAGAGTTTTTCCTGAGGTTTCCTCAGAAATGATAAAGTTTTTTTGAGAATTCCTTAGAAAATGTTAAAGTTTCTCCACAGTTCCTCAGAAAAAAAAGGGACAGTTTCTTCAGTTATCCTTATGGAAGGTTAGAATTTCCTTAAAAAGTGTTACAATTTTCAGAGACGCCTAAAACAGGATTAAAGACTAGTTTCCGTGAAAAGTCGACAAAACATTTGATATTTCCTTAGAAGATACCTGTAAAATGATATGATTTTTCAATATTTTAAAAGATTCTCAAGCGTCTCTCTTGTCAGTAGCACTTGAGATTTTAAATCCTTAAAATTCTGTATAATATTTTGACACCAACAGTTGTATCTCCATGATTATTATACTCCGCCTTTATTATTATTATGTTCATTTGCATAAAGTTGCTGCTGTATATAAACTGACCATACTTTTTTTTATTTTTCATATAGTATGCTTAGGGAGTGTCACAGGATGTGAATGCATAGTACATAGGGAGGGATGCCATGTGAGACATGGATGGGGGCCATGCGGGAAATATGATATAATATATACCACATGGTATACACCAGGAGCTATATCAGGCATAGTTATTTGACTCCGCCTTCTTTTCTTATTCAACAACACATTTGCATATAAGTTATTATATGAACTGACACTTTCATACATAGTATGCTCAATCAGGGACTGTGATAGCTAAGACGAGACTTCTTATGGAGCCTATGTGACGTCATGTGGGACATGGGTGGGATGCCATGTGGGACATGGGGTGGGATGCCATGTGGAACAGAGTGGAATGCCATGTGAAACAGAGTGGAATACCATGTAGGATATATGGTGGAATACAATGCAGGACATATGGTGGAATGCCATGGGATAATATGTCATGTGGGGCATGGGATGGTATGGGATGCCATGTGGGACATGGGGTGGGATGCCATGTGGAACAGGATGGAATGCCATGAAAACAGGGTGGAATACCATGTAGGATATATGGTGGAATACAATGTAGGACATATGGTGGAATGCCATAGGGTGGAATGTCATGTGGGAAATGGGCATGGGATGTCATGTGGGACATGGGTCCCACCCCATTTTAACAAGTCATTTGCATATAAATTATTATATGAACTGACACTTTTATATATAGTATGCGCAATCAGGGACTGTGATAGCTAGGATGAGACTTCTTATGGAGCCTATGAGATGTCATGTGGGACATGGGGTGGGATGCCATGTGGAACAGAGTGGAATGTCATGTGGGACATGATGGGATGCCACGAGTAAACACAGAGTGTGACATAGGTTGGGATGCCATGTGTGACATAGGGTAGATAACATAGGGCAGGAGGCAATGTGGGACATAGGTAGGAGGCCATTGGGACATGAGATGTGATGTCATGTGGGTCATAAAGTAGGATGTCATTGGGACATTGGAAGGGATACCATTTGGAAAATATGGTGGGATGCCATGTGGGACATCAGGTGCAAAGTCACTGACGCGGGACACATGGAGGGATACCAATGGGACGTAGGGAGGGATGGCGTGTGGTACATATGGTTGGATTAATGTGGGCATACATGTACGATGGGATCCATGTGGAACATAGGGTGGTATACCATGTGGGTCATAGAGTGGAATGCCACGTGGGACATATGGTGGAATGTCATATAGGACGTATGGTGGAATGCCATGTGGGACATATGGTGAAATTCCACGTGAGACATACTGTATGGTGGAATGCCATGTAAGAAATATGGTGCAATGCTATGTGGGACATGGCAAGGGATGGGATGTCATGTGGGACATGAGGTGGGATGTCATTTCGGACATAGGATGTGATCCATGTGGGACATGGGATGCAATGCTAGACTTAGTGTAAGATGCCATTTTATAATTGGCTGCGTCATATGATATGGGTGTCAATTTGCATGGGCATGCGAACCGTGACGGTATTTACCGGTCTAGTCTTATATATGGAGAGATGCATGGATTGCGCGTGGATACACTCCTCATATTTAGTCTGATTCGTCGTGACTGCATGTAGGTAGGCCTATACGTCCAGCCGGCAGCCTAAGTTGTATAACTGAAATTTATGTAAGATACACAGTCATTGGATGAATAGTTGTTTTAGATCTTGTCCAGGGTCCTTAGTTGTTAAGCAAAACTTATGATTTTGTTTCATGTCCTTAAAAATATTAGGACTGTAATTTTGATACTTTTGAAGTCCTCTTACCCCACAAACAATTAGCAATTATGCAACAAGAATTGTCTCAGCCAGCTTCATTATTCGTCTGCATCATTGAGTCCTCAAACATCAAATGGATAGTTGATGTCAAAGTCCTTGATCAGTATATGTAGCACGTATGAGCATGTGTGTGTGTGTGGATGGGAAGGACAGGGTGAGAAGGGGGGGGGGGGGGGGTGCGCTTAGATACAAAAACATCACCATACAAAAAATATGAATTCGAAAAAGTTGCTCCGCTCTCGCTCCCCCAAATTCCGCCTATTTATAGAACGCAACCCCTAAATAAAAATCCCATACACAATATAATTCAACGCAAACCTAATTCTAGTTCTACCACAGACACGGTGCTGTCATTTCTCAGTCCCCTGGTTCTACGTTATATTCATGTTTAAAGTTCTTGCTGAGCCGGGAAGTTCTGGAGGGGATATGGAGAGGCAGCCCTTATCAATATACTAGGACAATAGGGTGGGGCTCCGGGGCCTATGAATTCAAAATGAATTTTAAAAATTCCTTGGAAAGGATTGAAAAGGAAAAACTTAAATCAGACTCAAATGCAACATGTTTACATGGAATCCCCAGAAACGGAAGAATATATTCAGAAACAATTTCCTACTTTTATCTATCACTATTCATTTTGCTTTTCTGATGAAAAAAGTTGGACATATTTCTTATCATGGGGTCCCTTTCTAGCTACATAACAGTTTGGTCACCCCCTGCTTCCCTCCTCCCCAGTGTTCTCGTAGCATGCACGGAACTAATTATTTTCCCCATTTGAAGCATATGACCTGATGATGAACAGATGAAAGAGTCGATTAAATTCGGGGTCGTTTTTTGTAACAGAAAGGGAATAAGGGAATGTTTCGCAGACTTTGTTTTCTAAAAAGTACCATGATACAACATCTTTTGGATGATGGTATTTTAAATAGGCGTGCATCTGAGGTTTTAGCTGTTTTTGTTAATTTTTAGGTCTAATGTCTCAAAGTTTGGTATGGGTCCATGGTAAAATAGTTTCCCACGATTTTTTTTTGAAGCAGATCTCATCAATTTTGGACATTCAAGTCAAGGCCTAGGCCTATCCCTTTTCTACCATTCTTAAAATTGTCAACTTTTGTAGGACTTCCTAATTCCGTGCTACCGCTGGTTAAGTCCTAGTGATGGTAGCATGACACTTATGGGGGGGGGGGGGAGGAAGAAAGTTCTACCCTTTAACTTTGGCGTTCGATCGCATTAGCAAAAAAGATCGTTATTTATAGAAATATAACTTCAGGATCTTCCTCACGATTTACTCTTATTTACTTTTCAATACGACAATGAAAAAGAAAAATCTACAACGGTGGCGACAAGCCAAAGAGCGTCAATACATGGGGCCTGGCTTGAACTCTAAAAGGTTGCATAATCCTCCTCACCACAGGCACAATGGAATTTTCTCTGGAACTTCCTTAGGGCATTACCCTTGGACATAGATCTGGATAACTGAGCAGTTGATAGCTTTCCTTAAAACAACTGACACTAATTGGTGATAATATAAGATTGACAGTTTGTTTTTCAATAAAAAAGGAAAAGGACAAAAGACAGTGAGAAAGAAAGAGACAACATTAGGCAAGACAATTGTTTACCCTATCCTGTGCAAAATTGAAGGGGAGGGGAGGGCGAAAAAAAAAATAGTTATTTGTTTAGCTTTCTTAGGATTAAATATAAAGAACATTTGTTAAACATAATTAAAATACTTCACTTCATTTTCAGACAGTCAGATTTCGGTCTCTATTTTGCTCAGTTTTTATATCCCACTGATGCTTTTTTGTGTGGTTTGGGATGTTCTTTTCCTCTCCTAACCGCTTTGAAAAGAGTATAGATCAGGCTGCTAACAAATTTGTCAACAAATTTTCTAAAGTTGAAATAATCTTTGTGTTTACTATATCTTTTTTGCTTATGAGGGCAATTTTGTTTTGTAGTAGTATGTGTAAAATGGTAAAAATGTGTATAATGGTTCTGGCTCACTTGTTTGAACATCCTAAAATACGATGAGTATTCTGGACCGCTACATTTCCATGGTTCTGGACCACCCCCATTTTACATGCTACTGGGTTCTGGACCTCTTTTAAAATAAGCTGGGTGTTCTGGACCATTATTGTGTCTTTTTTTACATTCTCTGGATCTAAGGTGTGCTGCAGTTATCGTACACTCTCACTCCCATTTTGCATACTACTAGTATTTTACCGGCCACCGCACTCCTACTTAATTGTTTCGGTCGGACGGTAATTCAGTATCAGGAGGGATAATCATAAGTTCCTCTCTCACAAAAGATCTTTTGGGTCCACCCTCCAAGTAATATAACACATGTTGGCTCCTTGTAACAGCCTAATTTTTAATGGAGTATGATCATACGGGATCAGTTGCTCACCGCCTGGTCATAGTATCTTTTTCTACCTCACCCGGAGCGTAAAAATATTTCACCTTTGAATAACCTGGGAATATCCGCTTTATGCTACCTTAGCTAGGTCTATTTGTCGGTGCACTAGGTTGTTGTAGATCTGATTTCAGTTTGATAGCATCTTTAGGTTTCATTCAAATAAGACGAGTTACCTCATTATTCAAAGCTGCAACAACGGCCGCTACCCTCCAAACCCACTGTGCATTCTGTGCATACTGATGTCCAAATAATTTGTCTGCTAGTGTTTTATTAAACCTCTCAACAATTGCTTGTGCTCTATGATTTCAGACCTCTCCACTTTGAAGACTTACATTATGCTTTTTATAAAGTATTAACACTTTCCATAAACTTCACTTATAAATCTGTTTAAATGCTTGAGCCTTTTGGACAGCTGTTTTATATGTTAGTGGCTCAGCCTTCTAATAACAACTGGGGACTCATATCTACAATCTTCAAAGCATATTTATATGTTTTTCTTCCAATCCCTTGTTTTACAACAGTATCATGAAGTAAAAAAGAGTAAATCAGCTTCATGCATGTCATTAGGCTTTGCACTATTGTATTCACTTGTTAGCCTAGGAATATATTGAGGTGGTGGAAGATATATTTGCCACAATGCTTGCTTACCCAACCATTCCCTAGTTGTCTTTTCAGAAATTTTAGTTTTTTTAGATAACTTCTCCATAGTACCCTCCCCCTTTCTATATCCTCTTGGACTGTAATAGATCCTCAGTAATTTATTTGTTTCTTGCCCTTGTATCCATGGTATATATAATGAATTACATGTTAAATAATTTACATATTTATAAGTAATAACGCCTACTACACCAAGCTCTAATAGTATAAACAAATTCGTTCTCATTTTCTATAGCACATAAAATCGATCTCATTTTCTATAGCACCACCCTGCATCATTGCTATTGCAATTGCTATTGTTGTTTATATTATATCACACATATATCTAAGATGAAAGATTGGTTATATTTCTAGGTAGAATACCTTGCTGAACCAGTCATGCATGCGTCATCAGTGCTGACCCAACAGTCGTTGACAACTTAACACTGTCTTTCAGGTCTAGTTTTACAAGATCATCCGGTTTGATCTTTAAAATAATTTGTCTTGCAAGCATGCTATACAGCACACTTATGCCACCTACTACGGCACCATGATGTACTGTGTTGATAATATTATTTGCATAAATTGTATTCATCGTTTGTGTATATACAGATGATAAATTTCTTCAATTGTCTTTATTCCATATTAAAAACATCAACGCTTGGCTCGATGGACAATGTTTCAGTGCTTTGCACACGGGAAGCAAATGGCTTATTTCCCGGCTTATTCTTTGCTTAATAAAGCAAAAAAGCAAACTTTCCTACAGCAACTACGGAGTCGCGCTTCTACAACTAGATAATAATTGCTTGGAACATTGGACGATACAGCTGCTTTATGAGATTCAGGAGCTTGTGATGGTGTATCTTGGTGCTTCAACTTTTCTTTCTGTCGTTTATCATACTCTGCTGATCTTTTACCAGCTTCGACTCTTTTTGGATTCTGCAATTTTGCTTTTGTCACCTTTTCAACATCTTCACTGTTAAGATTCATCACTTGATCCTCTACATTCATCATTATATAAGACCTTAGTTTTGTTCTTTAAATGCTTAGCTGTAATGAGTGCAGCGCTAACAGGAGCCACATAATTACTATAGTTATAATGAATTTCACAGAGAACACTTGAAAGTGCACTTGAAAGAAATGGGTCTTGCTCCAAGTCCCTCTGTGAGTTATCCTCATTATCAATTTCCCATTTTAGATCAGTCAGTCCATGCTTGAGCGCTCTTATCAAAACACACTATGGAAGACCCTACGGATTTTACCACATCGTGGCCATGTCTTGCTTCATACCTTGTATATAACTTTTTAATTTCATTCTCATCCATTTTCTCTATTTCTTCAATGGAGAAGTCTTTCCCAAGATATTTCTTAGCACATCCATTAGCTGCTACTGCGTGCAGCTAACCTCTCAATTGCTTCATTGTTTTGTGCGTCTTGCAACTCATCGCTTTCTGGTGATTCTGATTGTTCATGCAGTAATTGCGGAATTTCATCCATTACGTACGAGAATGACAAACGTTGAATTGTATAAATTATTTGTCTAATATTAAACACGATGTAATGCTTTAGCTGTCATTCTAAGTACATTTATCAATATGCACACCACTTCAAGAATCATTATACAATAGAACACTTATATTTCCAAAGGGTTGTAAGGAGGAGGTCAGTCGTCTCCTCGTCGGACGGCAAAGCTTACTTTGAATTCAGCATTTTTTGAATCAGTTCATTTTTATTTTTCGTTTTCATTCTCTAGTAGTTTTCTAACCCCGTATATCTTCTTTCATTTCCAAAAAATTTCTTCTGTTCCTTATGATAAGCTGAAATTCATCTTGTTCAACATTTCCATCATCTAAAGCTTCTGATATAATATCATTGATACTATTTAGTTTTGAATCAGTAAATACCCTTATTGAATCATGTTTTTTTGCTTTTGCTTTTAATTTTGAGTTAAAATACTTCACAATGAAAGTAACAGCTGCACATCCAATTGCTACTTCCTCAAAAATAAATCCTAGGGTCCTGTTATACCTCCTGCTAGAGCAATGATACCTGTACTTCCAGCAGTCACACCTATACTACCTCTGCTACAGATTCTGGATATGATAGTACATTCATCACTTTATTATCTTTTTTGTATAATTTTACTCGATTATTTCTCTCACACTGTATCTCCTTCCTCACATCATTAATCTTTTGCAGTTTAAATGCATTAACATTTTTCGGCAACTTCGAATAAATTCGGATGTATATATATATATATATATATATATATATATATATATATATATATATATATATATATATATATATATATATATATATATATATATATATATATATATATATATATATATATATATATATATATATATATATATATATATATATATATATATATATATATATATATATATATATATATATATATATATATATATATATATATATATATATATATATATATATATATATATATATATATATACATATATATATATATATATATATATATATATATATATATATATATATATATATATATATATATATATATATACATATATATATATACATATATATATATATATATATATATATATATATATATATATATATATATATATATATATATATATATATAAATATATATATATATATATATATATATATATATATATATATATATATATATATATATATATATATATATATATATATATATATATATATCTTAAGTCTATGTTTAAAATACATGGCGATTTCTTTCATATAGCACGTTCACTCCATCTTGTGTCTTATTTCGTATTTTTCATTTTCAGATTCTGTATTTGTGGCAAAACAGAAATTACCATCTAAATACATGGGACTATCGGAAGCTATATCATCCTCTTCCCTGCCACTTATAGTAAAGAAATAAGCTATATTTGGCTTATATGATTTTAGAAGAAAAAAAACACGCTGTTTATCTTTCAATCTCAGAGTGGATAAAGTAACAAACATGAAAGTAAACTGCCGCGTCACGTTAGTAAATTCAAATTATAGTAAGGACAAAACAAATAAAGTAGTAACAATATGCCCCCCCCCTCCAACACCATATGTGTTAACACCATATGTGTCAAGTCAAGGATATTTTGCTTTGCATTAGTGATCCTTTGGCTTGTTCAATCTTCTATTACCTCATTTGCACCAGTGATTCTTTGGCCTATTATACCTTTTATTTCATCACTTGCATCAGTGATTCTTTGGCTTATTATACTTTCCATTTCCTCAATTACATCAGTGATTCTTTGGCCTATTATACCTTCTATTACCTCATTTGCATTAGTGATTCTTTGGCCTATTATACCTTCTATTTCCTCATTTGCATCGGTGATTCTTTGGCATATTATACATTCTATTTCCTCATACCCTTTTTCTGCTTCATCACCTGGGCCAAAGACACTCATGTTACACATATATTTCAAACAATCTTAAAATTGAAAATAATCGGCAAGCTACGGTTGTTATTTTTCTTTCCCGTCTGCCCGTCGCATCCTGAATCTTGAAAACCATTCAATTAATTATAGTGTGTTCCAAAGGTTTTCTTATCTCTGTAGTGTATTGGATATTTGTATTACTTCCAAAACAATTATCAGCCAGCGGGATAACACCCAAAATTGTTGAAGGCTTTCCATTGAAGAGATTATTCGTGTCGGAGATTTGATCACAATGTAAGTAAATACTTTAAAAAGGTTGAAGTTCAATTTCACTATTAACTTTTCCGAGACCAAACCTCCCTCGATAATATCTCTGCGATGTCCTCGGATAACCTGATCTGCTTACCGCGTCAGGGAGTTGAAATTCAAGTTTTCTATTGTTTTTGGAGATGTGTGTAACCATGATAATGGAGTGGTTATGATGGCTTTGATTTCATTCAGATTGTACCAACCTGGCTCAACAACAATCTCTGTTTCCTGCTTGTTTACACCCACATTCCTCCACTTAACACGCTCTCCCTTACTGATATTATAATAAGCGATCGAAAAGCTCACTGGCATGCTTTTCAAGCAGATGGTTAATTTTTCATACCGGTTGTCTATAGTATTATTTCCCAAGTCAATGGATTCATTGAAATTGTTTACTTCAAGTGTGAGATGCATTACACATCAATTAAAATTATATTTTCAATGATAGTATACAATGGTACCAACCGCATTTCAAAGTAATCCATCCAAACGTTACAAAGTAAAGATTGTATACAATTATGATTGAGAAGAAAACCTTTTTAATAACGAGGACATATATTTCGCTACACAAATCTTTCCATGTCAACTTCAGAGATATATTCCAAAACTATAGATTACTACATGTGCGTAGTGATGAAGTTGTAAATAGGTGGCAAATTAATCAAATGCAATTTTACCAAAGCATAATAAATTTGTAATGTGGTGTTCAACGGCAGGATGTGGGGCAAGTTATGGGCATTTTAATAATAAAACACACTAATATTTACTTTGTATTGGTTCCACATATATCATCAAGCTACGAGGTTACTAAAAGAAATAATATGCCCTGCTCCATTTCAGAATTATTGGAAGGCATTCGAAAATTAATTTAGATATGTCTGTCTAAAAAGATATATGTAAGCAGTTTCATGTTTCAGATCGTTACATGTGGAAACACCTCAAAGATACACATAGTGAACTGCTAGGAATTACATATTACTATTCTGGTGGCAAGTATATTCCAGTACCTGGTAATGATTATGATAATTCCAGTCTAAACAACATGCATGATAAGCACAATGATTATTCAGATATTCATAGCCACCTTCAGTCATCTTGTGTTTACAATTAAACACATGGTTTCAATTGATAGATATATGGCTACACAATACGGACATTGAGACACCTCAATCCTTATCGAACTAGAACAGTAAATACCGTTATGGTTCGCACGCCCATGCAAATTGACACCCATATCATATGAGCCGGCCAATTATAAAAATGACATCTCACATTAAGTCCCACATGGCATCCCATGTACCACATGGCATCCCAACCCATGTCCCACATGGCATCCCACCCCATGTCCCACATGGCATCCCACCCCATGTCCCACATGTCATCCCACCCCAAGTCCCACATTACATCCCATCCCATGTCCCACATGGTATTCCACCATATCTCCCACATGGCATCCCACCCCATGTCCCACATGACATCCCATAGGCTCCATAAGAAGCCTCATCCTAGCTACCACAGTCCCTGATGGAGCATACCATGTATGCAAGTGTCAGTTCATACAATAACCTATATGCAAATGACTTGTTGAAATGGGGTGGTACGCCATGTCCCACATGACATCCCATATCATCCCATGTCTACATGACATTCCATCCCATGGCATTCCACCGTATGTCCTGCATGGCATTCCACCACAAGTCCTGCATGGCATTCCACCACAAGTCCTGCATGGCATTCCACCACATATCCTACATCGCATTCCACCGTGTTCCACATGGCATCCCACCCCATGTCCCACACGGCATCCCACATGGCATCCCACCCTATGTCTCACATGACATCCCATAGGCTCCATAAGGAGTCTCATTTTAGCTATCACAGTCCCTGATTGAGCATACTATGTATGAAAGTCTCAGTTCATATAATAACTTATATGCAAATGAGTTTTAAAAAAAAAGGTATAGTCAAATAATTATGCGTGATATAGCCCTTGGTGTATACAACATGGTAAATAACATATCATATGTCCCTCATGGCCCCCATCCATGTCCCACATGGCATCCCTCCCTACGTTCATATGCAATCACATCCTGTCACACTCCCTGACTAAGCATACTAAATAAAAAAGTCTGGTCAGGTCATATACTGTAGCGACTTTATGCAAATGAACACAATAATACAGGTGGAATTTAATGATCATGCCTAACACAACTGTTGGTGCCCAAATATTTTGAAGAATTTTAGGGATTTTAAATCTCAATTGCTACAAGAGAGACTTGAGGATCTCTGAAGAATATTGGATAATTATATCATTTTACAGTTAATTTCAAAGAAAATATCAAATGTTTTGTAGACTTTTTAAGGGACTAGTCTTCAATCCTGTCTTAAGTATCACTGAAAAACTAACGTTTAATAAGGAAATTCTAACCTTCCATAAAGATATCTGGAATGATGTAATTTTTCCAGGTCTGAAGAAACTTTAAATTTTTTTAGAATTTAAAATCACCTTAAACATAGGTTCTAATGGTGATCAGAAAATCAGTCGTTATAACTAACAATAGTTTTCATAACTCAAATATTGACGGTGCTGTTCCCAATTATGGTGTCGACAATGCCATTGTACCAGGTATAGAGAATTTAGCATTTAAAATCATTTAGAACTCTAATGATGATAATAACCGAGGTTATAGTTCCTAATTTGGGACGAGCTATCGTTAAGAAAAGTATACATCAAGCTTCAAGGAATGACATATTTACCATTGATGATGTGGACGTGTGGGGGTGTTATAATAATCTCTGGTTCATAAAAGAAACACTTTAAAATATGATATATCAAGGAATTGGACCCGCTAATGTGAGTAAAATAGGAATAAATCCTAGGGATAAGAGTGATGGAGAAATTGAAGGTAAAGATAAGCTGTAGCTGAGGCTTCCGTACAGTAATCCACTTTGCATTCCCCTGGACTTTGAATTGCTTACAGCTAGACTACATGCACTTTTATCAAGCTGGGTTGACAGAACCATGGACCTATGAACTCACGTTTAATGATTATTCTTGTGGTGTCATTAAAAACTCTTACGTCGCATCCACATATTCCATTGATGGAATTTCACTAGAATATGATACGGTGACTAATCCAGAACTTCAAGAACTTTTCAAACTCAATGCAAAGGAAAACTCCCTACAGTATATGATAGATTACTAAGACATCGTCAAATTACATTTAACAAAAGCGATACTGTTTGGAACATCAACTTAAATACATCAGCGAAAACATGAAAGGAATTTTAATGTTATTTAAAGATCCAAGTGAGGATTGTGGTGGTGCTTCTTTCAAAAGAGATACATAAAAATATTACAATCTAAAAATTACTAAAACAAACAGTCACCATCTAAGGTATCCCCAATCAATTGTATGCTCGTAGCATGTACAGATACTAGCATTGGGATGAAATTCAAAAGCATTATGCAGATTCTAAAATGAAGCATGGTTTAGGGGTGGTCAAAAGGCCTGAAATCTTTCTGCAGTGAATATTGAAGATTACCTAAAAATGAAGTAATGGTTAGATTTGAGGAGTAATGATAACAATACAAATCATGGAAGTGGTAGAAGAATAGGAAATGGCTCTAAAGATATTTCTATTCAACTCAAGAAAGATTCTGAAACTGCTGGAACACTCAGTTGTTTGCTCAGCTTGATATAGAAGACGGACAATTTAATCTGCAATATACTAGATTATACAACAATGTTATCAAAAAATCCATATTCAGCATTGATAGTCAGTTAAACCGGTTGCAGTAAGACATAATTTATTATAGATTTGCTAAGTTTGTTTGTTTTTTGATGAGGGCTTACACAACAGCAGGGTCAAAGGAGAATGGTTAGATCATTATAGGAAGGAAAGAAAGCGGGGAGATTGAGAGAAACATGAGTACTATACGCCAAAAAGCAGGGTTCAAGAGAGGTGCATGGGTGAAAAAAAACAAAGTAGAGAGAAGGGGGTGGACACTCCCCAGGATAATGGTGGTTATCTTAAGTATTTTGAACATATATTGTTATCATCTGCCCTACACTAAAGTGGAATCGAGCGCCAAAGCAGAAGGTGGATATGGGAGGATGAAGAAATTTACCTTTGTAATTTGGATGTTTCTTTGGAGGAAGCATTTACACACTATTAAAAACTATTTGCAGGAGAAGAGAACTTATTGATGATTGTTCAGCAACCAAAGAGTTAAAATTCATAACTCACAAGGGTGAAGCATGTATGATGAGTGAGTTAGCCATTAGTGCTCCACATGCAAAGCAGAGTTGCTGGATTTTGATCTCAAAAGTATAATAGCATATTGAAAGATATTAAGGAACAGCTTAAGTGGTTGTGTTTATTTTATTGTAAAGATAGAGAAACGGTTGAGAACTGCTTGAAAGAAAATGATATTATTTCAGATGAATCAACCAGAAACAAAAAAACCATGCAAAGCTCATTCTGAGGACAGACCAACTAATTATGCTTTATTATGAGTTATTTAGAACAACTTATCAAGTTACTTACAGATGACTTAAAACAACTTATCAAGTTACTTACAACAACTTATCAAGTTACTTACAACAACTTATCAAGTTACTTACAACAACTTATCAAGTTACTTACAACAACTTATCAAGTTACTTACAACAACTTATCAAGTTACTTACAACAACTTATCAAGTTACTTACAACAACTTATCAAGTTACTTACAACAACTTATCAGGTTACTTACAATAACTTATCAAGCTACTTACAAGTTAATTACAAGAACTTACAACTTATCAAGTTACTTACAACAACTTATCAGGTTACTTACAAGCAACTTATCAAGTTACATATCAACTTATCAAGTTACTTACAACAACTTATCAATTAACTTGCAAGTTACATTCAAGAACTTATCAAATTACTTACGAGAACTTATCAAGTTACTTACAATCAACTTATCAAGTTACTTAAAACAACTTATCAAGTTACTAACAACAACTTATCAAGTTACATACAAGATCTTATCAAATTACTTACGAGAACTTATCAAGTTACTTACAAATCACTTACAACAACTTTTCAAGTTACTTACAAGTTACTTACAACAACCTATCAAGTTACTTATCAAGGTACTTACAACAACTTATCAAGTTACTTGCAACAACTTATCAAGTTACTTACAAGAAGTTATCAAGTTACTGACAAATCACTTACAACAACTTATCAAGTTACTTATCAAGTTACTTACAAGAAGTTATCAAGCTACATACAAGTCACTTTCAACAACTTATTAAGTTACTTACAGATGACGTACAGCAACTTATCAAGTGACTTACAACAACTTATCAAGTTACTTACGAGTTACTTATATACATATGCAAGGATGGTGACACTATCAGTTGCAATCCACCTTTTTGTATCTAATGGTGATAGAGAAATCTTATTCACCCATATGCCATAGAGTTGGTGTTTTTCACTTCACATCATGTTCATTTAATGTCTGAAAGGTCTAGCCTCAAATAAAGTATCTTTATAGTGAGTGTGTCGGAGGTGTTTTTGAAAACACATTTCTTTACACCTTTAGCCTTATGGATTTATCCATCAGCAGTTGTGACAATTGAGTACATCTTTGTTCTGAGACCTACATACTCTGCGATGGGAGTACCTGTGCACTCATCTTTCATTATTCCGAGATTCTTTTATGATTATCGCTGTGCAGAAAGTGGTCTTTTGGATAATCATGGTGTCATACAAAGGAAATTATTCATCATATCTGCATAGACATCTTTCATTTGGATTTCTAGTAATAGTGAGTTGGTGTTGGTATAGAGTAAGTTGCATCGATCTCCGTACTGGCTTTTCAGTGTCTTGTATTAAAAGTCATATATCAAATGCTTTGACAGATTAAGAATACCCATACCCACATACACAGGACGCTTGATTAGCAGCCTGCTTTTGTGCATATGCAGTGCAGCTTGTTTTTATCGAAGATCATCTGTCTCGCAAATGAGGGACTGGCTATAAGTTTACGCAATATTTCCTCTTGGCTGGATCGCACTAGGTTTACATTTAGATTCTCCATTGTTTTACCAAAGTCTGAGTTATTCATCAGTTTGTAGAGGTCCTTCTCAAAGTTACTCTTAGCCTGTTTCCTAATTTTGTACTACTAATAAAACTGATTCATCCATTTACTGGTCGAGTTGTAGTGCACGGTGAGGTTTTTTGAGTTTCATTCCAAGTGATAAATACAGCTGAAGGTTTCGATAATTCACTACATATTTTATTTTGTCATCCAAATTAGGTACCAGCTTTTAACTATTGCTTCACTATCTAAGTTGTTTTCTGGTACTCAGATAACCACTCCTTTGAAATTTTTATTCTTTGGTTATACATTGTGTTCACGATATTTGTTGTTGTGGGTATTCCAGATCCACCTCAAGTATATACCCTTTCTCAGCATCTGCTTTGAGGTTTTTAACGTTAGGTAATTCCTCATTGGCTATCCATTTAAATGCACCAGTAGGTAGCGCCTGATTCATGGCCCAGCCATACAAATTATTTGCATCCGGGTATAGGATGTGAGAGTAGGGTTTGGTATGATCGTATTTATGCACCCCTGGGTATTGCCTTAGCATTGTGCTTTGAAACCATGAAGATGTCGCCCTGAAAGGCCTTTCTTAACAAAGAGATGCATATGTTGTAGTCTGTCAACAGCTCAAGTTAAACCTTGGTCATCTTCATTAGTGCGTTCCAGGAGAGACCTGGGAGGGTCAAGTTCGTACTGCTGCATGCAGGTCTTGCAAAAGGTTTCAGAAACGTCTGCCAACAGCAGAACATCTGTTCGTAGATAGAAGTCATGATAGTCACCCATGTTATGGCAACCAAAGACTGCATGACCAGACTTTTTGTGCATGCAGATAATCTGCTTTGGTTATACCTTCCTCAGTCAGTTGGCTGTAGAAATGTTCATGTCATGGAGCCCTTCTTAAAATCTCTCCCAATTATCCATATACTCATAGGGGTAGATTCTTTTGCGAAGGAGTAGCTTGCGTTTTTATTGGTCAAGCTTAGATTTTGCCGTTATCTGAAAAGCTTCATGTTTGTTGGCTGCCACTAACTTATTAGAAACTGAACACTGTCTATAAGGCGCAACTGCCCTAGGGAGAAGGACATATACTTTTCTGTGTTGATAGGAATGCAGGTGATGTTGCCACATTATAGTTGTTATGCTCCTAAAACTTTCAAACAGTCAGACACGATGTGATATATAAGCAGCTTGGGTCAGACTTTTCCCCCCTATTTTCTTTATTCTGAAAACCGCATTAGGATCAAATTTTCCTTATCTATGGCTGCTTTGTGCTACTTCTCCTAGGTTGTTGTGGAAGTTGGTGTTGAGTATCAAATTAGCAATAGATGGAGTCCTTATTGCATGATTGAGTGGTCCTATTATTTGCTACATTATGTTTGTGGCTATAATTTGCTGGAACAAATTTTGAAGGAGAAGGACAAGTCATGAGATACTTTACTGATGGCCTGCATTATCAGATGAGAATCATACCCGTGAAGGTTGTAAAAGACAACTGGTATTGTTGTCGTTTTGGGATTCAGTCGTAATTTTAGGTTGCAAGCATTGTGGGCAGGACCTCTGTAATTACCTCTTATGTGGCAATGGTCTCGCAAAGCATCGCCAAGAGGAGGCTTTTTGCACATATGACAATCTGAAGCGGATTGATGCATTTTCCAATCCTTGCTTGTCATTTGGATTGGTTGGAGCCTAGCTAAAGCAACTTTAATTTTGTCTTCTTCCTGCTGTAATAAGGTAAGGAGCCTCTTGAAAGCATCGCGCCCTCTATTCACCACAGGAGACTAGGTATCACCATCACATCTTACAACAATATAACAAACTCCACAAGCCTCATGTTTCTGCCTTTTGTGTGTATTGCTTTGTGTAGGATTGGGATGTGGGCCATCTATCTTGCAGGTAAGTGCTTCGAAGTCATCATAGATGATGTAGGGTGCGGGCAGCTGTTTAAGCAAACTTTGAAATAGTAGTTTGTTATTACTTTCTTTAGGCATATTGATTCATGAGCTGTCTAACCAATACCCATGCAATCTGGCTTATGAACTTCGAGAAGACCCTTCTTTGAATAGCCATGAAGAAATCTTTCACAGAAGAAATGTCTGTTCTTTATGCTTGTTTTGGTCATAAAGAAGTCCGTTTAGGTTTTTTACTCAAGTGCAATGAAACTTCCAAGCCATTTCAATCAATAGCAGATTAATAATGGGAACATCCTTCTGTTTGCTTGCCTGGTGGACAATGAGCCCTTTGTTACAACCGAAGACATTGATACATGTAGCTGGCTTGTTTTGCTTCTCAACTCTTTGAATCTTTGAAATAGGGGTGGCTGCATCAATCCCAGTAAAGACTAAGTTGTCATCTGTGGGGTATTTTGTGCGACGATCATCATTTTTTCCAGCAGGAGATAATGTAGATCGCAATGCCCATCTTAAACAGTTGTCATCCTTATTTTTCACATCGATAATTGCATGTTTCTTTTTGAGAGCAGCTGGCAGTGGTATGTAAGAACCCCTGCTGTAGTTGTTGATAACCAGCAATATCTAGCCACAGATCAAGTCTCTACCTTGTCCAGCACCCAGCCAGATCCTCTTTGAATCCACTTCTCTAAGATTTGAGGAATGGCTGTGTTAAGTGCTGCATCTATATCATTTTCACTGAGGACAGCCTCTTGTTTATTCCTAAGGACTGGACTTGAAAATTCTTCACTCCCATCAGGTTGTTCTTTTTTCAACTGTTCCTTAAGGGCCAACTGAAATTTTATCCCCTTCAGGTCATTAATTTCCTCTTCAAGTTTTTTGTGTGTCTGCGAACATTTTCCTAGAAAGTCTTTGGGTTGGCAGAAAACTGGTGCTCCTGAGGGACATCCATCTGCCAACCTCAAAAGAAGGAGCCAATGACGGAAAGAGTTTGTTTGAAAATGAGTTGCAGCTGGGATGGGTCTCTAACGGGGTGGTGGTGGAGGCGTAGGTGAAGGCGGCGGTGGAGGCGGCGGTGGAGGCGACGGTGGAGGTGGTGGTGGAAGCGGTGGTGGAGGCGGTGGTGGAGTCGGCGGCGGTAAAGGCGGCGGTGGTGGAGGTGGAGGAGGCGGTGGTGGTGGTGGCGGTGGTGGAGATGGTGGTTCTCTGGGGGCGTGGGGCTGCAATTGGCCTCGCACCACCGGGATGGATTGGGCCTTTTGTTGTATGCAACAGCATTGATGTAGTCTTTTTTGATATATTCTCTCTTACCTGATGATTAATCAGGCATGGGATATTGTTTGCAGACACATAATCTCGCAAATCGCTAACCTTCCATGTTCTCAATACAGTCTTTGTTATCCGTGGCATGTTTTATATAATATGTATGTACCTCTAATAGGGGATTATCATATACGATATATAATCTGTTCCTCTAAATGGATAACTAATGTTTTTCAACTATAGGGTAAGTATGGTGTAAATTCAACTGTTGATTCAAACATCCTATTTGAGCTGTATGTATAATAGATATAAACAAATGACTGCACATCCGATATTGAAAAATCACTGTCAGTGGCTTATAAGGGCTACAACTAACTTTGCTCAAGACAATCATCAGGAGAATATTGCACCCAACATTTATTTCAAATCAAACGCGGTGCAATGCCTTTTAATCCATGCAAAATATGTGGAAAAAGGTACAACCCGTCGACTTAGTCTCATTTGTGTAAAATGTGATTATTTTAATTTTGACCAAAAATTTATGCTGTTATGAATGAATGAAAAGACGATATGTATTAATGCTAAAAATCTCAAACAAGGCGATAGATTAATTACACTGATAGAGGTCAAACAAACTTTGTTTGCACAATGTGATCAAATTAAAGTAATAAGTAACCACTTAATAGGTCAATCCACGGTCGCTTAGTAAGAATAACAGGAAGCACCTAATAATTTTCGGTTTCGTGACAATGATGCAATACAATTTTTTAAATTGGGAAAAATTTCATCAACGGGCGCCGATTCTGTTAATAGCTTAGGGCATAGGAAATAGTAGGCCTATAGCAAATCACAAAGTTAGGAAGTCAAGTTTAGGGTTAGTCAGTGGGAAAATTTCAAAGAGAAAAAAGCTAGCATGAAAATCTTCTCCAGTAACCAGCGATAGGGCAAACAAAACCCAAATCAATGCGGTGTGGTTAACCTTCAGACCTTAGGACACAGTCAGTCAAAACCCGTAGAATAGCCACCAGCACTTATCTGATCCCTGAAAAGGTGAGTGGGAATGACCTGAAAAGTCAAGAATGGATAGACAGACAGTGCTAGGTAGGCCCGGTAAAAACAAATCAGAATTGTAAAATCCCTAAGCTATCTGCAGGTGATTTCATACTGATTCAAAAACGGTTTCGAAATTCGGTCAAACAGCTAAGTCAATGCCCGGTGCTGATTGTGACAGTGATCATATTCCTGTCAGATGTAAAATCCAAGTAAAACTTAGATCACTTAAGAAACCTAAGAAGGAACCTAAATTACAGACCAACCTGTTAAAAACTGATCCAGACATAAAAAAGCGATTCTCAATTTCAGTGAAGAACAAATTCCAAAGCATCCGGACCTGAAAAAATGCCTTTTTTGTGGATCGTGATGATGTAGACATTGAAACTATAACTAGGTTTTTAAATATGATATATGATACAGTAGAGATACCACCAGATAAGAGTAAATCTATCTTCATAACCTTACCAAAGAAACCAAGTGCAACAGAATGCGAACTTTACACAGGACCATTAGCTTGATAAGCCATATTACCAAGGTCTTGCTTCAGGTTCTTATGTCCAGGATGAGAAATAGTATTCGGCCAGAAATTTTAGAAACACAATTTGGTTTTGTTGTGACAATGGCACTAGGAATGCAATATTTACACTATCAATGATCACGGAAAGGTGCATAGAAGTACATACAGATTTATGTTTATGTTTCATTGATTACTCCAAAGCCTTTGACAAGCTCAAACATTTAGATATCTTTGAAATACTCAGTAATTTGAACATTGACGGAAAAGACCTAAAGTTATAAAAAAAAAAAACACATACTGGGACCAGGAAGCAGCAATAAGACTTGAAGGTGATTTCAGTGGACTTAGGTAATCCGAAGAGGAGTCAGACAGGGGTGTGTTTTGTCACCATATTTTTCAACATTTACAGTGAAACAATACTTCGCAACATCGAAAGTCTTAAAATATGAATTACCTACGCTATGCAGATGACATGGTGCTTATAGCAGTCAGACGAAAAACTGCAGTCTCTTCTAAATAAAGTTGTAGAGGAAAGTGAAAAGAGAGGGCTGTCTCTAAATGTAAAGAAAACATAATGTATGGTGGTTTCAAAAACAGCCATAAACCCATTATGTAGTATACGAAGCCAAGGAGAAATAATTTAAAAAGTACAACAATTTAAGTACTTGGGCTACACATTAACATTAGATAATCGAAGTTAGAAAACGCATTGCAATTGCCAAAGACATGTTTACAAAAATGAATCAAATTCTGAGGAATAGAAATATTGGAATGGACACGAAAGTCCGTGTCTTGAAGGCATATGTGTATGGTCTACTCTTCCCTATGGCTGTGAATGCTGGACAATTACCAGTGACATCAAGAAAAGATTAGAAGCTACGGAAATGTGGTTCATTAGGATAATGTTGAAAATATCTTGGACATAAAGAAAAACAATTGATGATGTCCTGATAGCTTCAGTCATGGACAGATCCTTACTCAATGCCATCAGAAGGAGACAGGTGGAATTTTGTGGACATGTTTATCAGGGGGTTAGAACAGCTTGCAGTATGTGGGAAAATTGAGGGCAAAAGAAACAGAGGACGGCAGCGAGTTAAATATGTCAAAAGCTTAAACAACTCGGCAAGCAAAACAGCCTTAGTAATCGTAATTTATGCGCTTAGCTCTAAACAGAAGTGACTGGAGGGCCATGATCGCCAATGTATGTTTCAGACTCAACACCTAGAGAGAGAGAGAGAGAGAGAGAGAGATCTGCAGATGAGACAAAATCCTTGCCGGAGGAGAGCAAATGAGCTGGAAGTGTGAAGGCAGAAGTTCTCCTCAGGGCAGGGGTTTTGCACTTTTATTAAAATTGGGGTAGAACGTTGTAGTATGTGAAATGGGGTGACCCCATTTCTCTGGGGTGTAAGATAACCACGCGCACCTCAGATCCAGAGAAGGACACAAAAAAGACACAATAGTGGTCCAGAACACCTAACTCATTTTAAAATGAAGTCCAGAACCCCAGTAGTATGTAAAATGGGGTGGTCCCGAAACCCTGGGAGTGTAGTGGTCAAGAATACCCATCCCATTGTAGGGTGTTAAAAAAAAATTGGTCCAGAACTCTCATTTACTAATAAGGATGTTCGAAAAAGTGAGCCAGAACAACATTTTACATAGTGCAAAGCAAAATTGCCCTCAGAAGTGGGCGAAATCGTAACACTTCGTCTTTAGAGGAGAGGGGGGGGGGGGGTCTAAGACCTTCTCGGACCCCTAATTTGTTAAATGCTGGCCACGCCTGGAATGATCCTTACAACATAGATCGCGGAGACAAGGGCCTGTTGGGCTTTAAGCCCCCCATTTTTTTGCTGATGTGCAAAAAAATCGAACTTAACTTGATTTCACCTTCCTGGTTTTTCCAGTTGGGAGGTAAAATTGGCAATTATTAACATAGAATTGATACAAAATTTGGTACAATTATATGAAATTTGTCAACAAATATTCCAAAAATAGAAAAAATTGGACAAAGCTTTTCTCAAAATTGAAGAAAATTGGCTTAAAATGATAAAATTGGAACATTTTGGAATAATGAACGAAATTTTCTTAAAATTGACAAACAATTCATCGAAATTGAAAAGAAAGTGACCGAAAATGAACGAAATTTCCTAAAATCTAAAAAAGATTCGAAAACCTTAAGGAAAGATTTAAACAAAAATTGGTAGTAATATCTAAAATTTGTCAACAAATTTTCCTAATATGATATGATATGAAATGTTGAAGTTATATGGCGCATTTTCCAGTTTTAAAGAACTATTTAAATGAGCTCTACAACTAACAAACTAGTTCTCTGGCTGCCTATGGGTGCACATGAACCTTTAAATGGAAAGTGAATGTACACCGCCTTTTCACGCTTCTCTTCTCGAATAGTGTTTAGAGAACCAGGCAGGGGCGACTATCCTGCCATTGGGACCGACATCTTAACATCCCCCGAAGGACGGTGAGCGCCATTCAATCATTGTCACTTTTCTCAACAGAGTAGAAGCTGCAGATGAAATGCTACGGCTTTGATGTTCGGCGTATCTGCATAGATATGGAAAAATCTAGTTAGACCTGACCGAGGCTTGAACACGGGACTTCCAGCATATCAGCCATGCGCTCTGCCAATTGAGCTACCTAATTCTCCTGTTTTAAGAAAAACGACAAAACTGTCCACAAAAAAAAAAAAAACTTGCCTGCACAAGGTAAATTTCCCTAAAATTGTAAAACAATTCACCAAACGTTTAAAAAAGTGCCCTAAAATGGGCAAAATTTCCCCAAAATGAGAAAAACTTTCCGAAAATTGACCAAAATTCCCCTATGATTAGTAATTTGCCAAAAATTTAAGGAGAGTGTCCGAAAATGATAAAAATCGAAGAAAATTGCACAAAAAAAACAACGAAATTTCCCCCAAATTGAAGAAAATTGCACCAAAATGAACAAAATTTTCCCTAAATTGACAAAATAATTCACGGAAATTGGCCACAAAAAAAAATCTTCAAAATCGAAGAAAATTGCCTGTAAACGGTAAATTTCCCAGGCTATGATTGTCAATTTTAAGGAAATTGCCTGACGAAAATGTTCGAAAATTGACCTGAAGTTCCTTAAATTGGCAAAGAATTCGTCGAAAATTGCACCAAAATGAACGAAAATTCCCTTAAATTGACAAAACAATTCACCGAAACTTTAAGGAAAGGGCCCGAAAAATGAAGCGTTACCCCTGGCTACGAGCGTGCCCTGGACCCTTTGTTTGTACATGATCCTCCCTTGCGGGAACTCGGCAAAACTCCTATATGGAGCATAGACGCTAAGCTATAGCCTGCATAGCAGATGCCAGTCTCGTGCGACCGGGACAGAAGTGGATGAACACCGCCGCCGCCGCCGCCGATTAGTTAGTCAGACCCGACCTAATAAATAAACAGGTCGGGTCTGATTTTTCCTCATTATTTTCTTGATTCTGAAAACCTTACTTGTCGTGGAAGTTGGTGCTGAGTATCATATTAGCAATGGATGATGTCCTTATTGTGTGGTTATTTCAATTAAGATAAGTGGTTTCACTATTTGCTACAGTAAGTTTGTGGTTATGATTTGCTGGAACAAATTTTTAAGGATAAGGACAAGTCATGCGGTTTTCACCCAACTCTTTTGGAGAAGTGTTCAGAGAACCAGGTAGGGTGTGACTGTCCTACCATCGGGACCGACAACTTAACGTCCCTTCGAAGGACGGCGAGCGCCATTCAACCATTGCCACTTTTCTCAACAGCTGAATGAGGAGCAGGAGCTGCAAACGACGTACTTCCGCTTTGATGATTGGCGTATCTGTCTCAGTGCATAGCTGTGGAAAAACTGGTTAGACCTGTCCAAGGTTTGAACCGGGTACCTCCAGCATCTCAGTCGTGTGCTCTACCAACTGAGCTACTGTACCTCACTCCTAAACCGTGCGAGCAACAGAGCATGCCCGCCCTGCTTGACATCACCATCAGAGGCGTAGGAAGTAAGTGGAGGCGATGAGGGGGCGGGGTATGGTTGGCGTCTTTCTTTCCTGCCCTTTTGGGAGGTAGAGTCAAAATTGGAGCAAAAAGTGGTGACTTGTAAAATTTTGCAGCATTTATCTTGAAAATTGAAGAAAGTAGACAAATAATTTTCCGACAATATAAAGAATTTCCGAATCTGTTTTTGAAGGGAATTTCAGAAATCCAAAGTTCACCCAATACAGATCTGCATAATCGCGACCGGGGACACTAGACTTTCCAGAAAATTCCCTTTGCTTTTATCATTCGTAAGTTTTATTTACAGTACAGTCAGTGTTATATCTGGATGCAGCCGGAATTTGGTGACAATGAAACTCCAAATCTTTAAGTTGAAAACTCAAAAAGTAACCCACAATTTACCATAAGAAAAGTTAATAACAGTACAAACGAAAAACACGGCAAATTTGTTTAGTGTTCAGGGATCGCGGAGCAATTTTTTAAGTGTTTACAGGTGTAGCGGTTAGTGCTTTGACCTCTCACCCGCTCGTCCCGTGCTCGATTCCCGGTGGGTCTGCACCCAGTGACTTGGCAGTCTTGATATAATGTCCAGTACTGGATGCGCTATTCTATATACTGAAATAAATTACGAAAATAAAAGGCTCCATCACATTCATATTAAAACCCTATACATTCCCAACCATATTGGAACATAATCATGTAATGTTAGGCAGGAGCGTAAGAAAGGTCACCTTTTAGGAGCAGGGGCAGGCAGAACCCCCAAAATTTCCCAGTCACAAATTGAAAAATTGTGCTAATAAAATAAAAAATAAAAGAGGCTGTACAGTACTGCGTAAAAAAAAGTTTGGGCCATGTGACAAGTTGCACTGCAGGCTTTAGCATAGCAGTCTAGCCTAACGTTAGGGCTTTTGTCTAGCTGAACTTGTTGGATCAAAAGTTCAAGAAATTAACTTCGCCGATTTTGTTTTGCAATTAACTAACACAAATGGCAGATGAAAATAAGCCAGCAGACAGTGAAATTGATGGTGCTGGAGACGGGTATGTTTTGTCGTTATTATAACAAATTTACAGTCAAGTTAGGGGTCAAAACGCAGTCACCGCCCACTCTATAATTTCTAATATGAATTATGATTCTGAATATTGTATAGGCCTAATCGCAGAAGTAGTTTAGCGAATTTTCCTCACCTAGGATTAAATATCGAGCTTTGATTTGAAGGTCACTCACATGCATGAGGAAATGTTTTTTGTTCATTTGAAAAAAAATTGGTTGCTTTATTTTGTAAAGCAGTAGAGTACCTGTCCATAGATCTAAATATCAACAAAAGTGCCAAATTTTAATCCATTTTTCAGTGTCAGCCTCACATGCGTTCCTAGCGTTATGGCATAGGCGTAACGTTAGGCTCATACTAGGATAAGGTGGGTCACCCTCATACCGCACCTTTTCAACCTTATAATTCTCTTTTTGACCACTAGCGAATTTTATTTACATTTTTTTACTCAACTCACATTTGTTGAAGACTCCTTTCTTTGTTTAAAATGTATAAGCCATGGTACCTATTTGTTCATTTTTTTCCGATGAGATGTACAAACGATGAATTTTTACCTCATTAAAATGTCCAATGCCTGAAATTTGCACAAACCAAACAAATGTTGAACCGGAAGAACAAGAACAAACCGGGTGAGGTTTACAATGACGTTAGTTATGGAATCATTTGGGCTACCATTGTTTGGTCGTAATTTCTTTCACTTAAGGGAGGCGAGCCAACTTGCGATATGCGGCATGCCGCCGAATCTCGCAAAACTGCGGGATTTTTTTCTATTCATGACGGATTAAACGCACCCATAAAACATGGTTCAGTAAAGCCATTGTACCAACACACTTTCCTGCATAACAATAGGAACAATACCTCGCGATATTGCGCAGGATATTGCTGGTAATCCTATTGGAAAGTACCTCCAACCATGAAGCTAGTAATAGCTCCATGCTTCAACTGACTAAAAAATAATATACCGTTACATTAATCTTATTTCGGAAACGTAATGGGATTGTGAAGGTCAAGTACTCGGATTAAAAAAAAAAGAACCTGTTATTGCTCGTGATGTGTTCCGCGAAAAATAACATGTTCAAAACAAGTTACAAATAATATCGTCATTAAACTGACAAAGTCCTGTTAACAGTACCGTATCAGTTAAAATAGTTTTGTCGAGCCAAAATGTATCAGTTTTTAAACTAGGGAAAAACTGACAATTAATGAGTCCTTAAATATGTCTCTCGGCTTTAATTTTGCAGTGATAATGATATTGATCTTTCATCAAAAAAAAAAAAAAAAAAAAAGAAAAGAACAATTTCAAAATATCTTTTAACAACTTAAAAATTTAAGTCTTTTTCTTTCTTATCTTTCACAACATTTCAAGAATCAAGAAATCATGACCAAATAATGTTTTACATTTTCATTTTTGTGTATGCTTTCCTTGTTAGACCTACCGTGTTCAATTTTTCATGGATTGATGACTTCAATGTTTTAGTCAAAATCGGGAATTTTAAACTTTGGTTTATTTTAAGCCTATACTTATTTGTGCACTGAAGTTTTACTCAACAGAGTAAAGCTGTGACTGAAAAAGAAATAATCAACTTACTCAATTTTGCCGACTTTATTCCGAATTTAATCCAATAAAAATAAAGATAAATATCAGTAATATCGATTGCGAAATTGCTCACAGATAATGGTCCAAACTTAACAAAATTCCTACTGTCCCGGCATGTAAATAAAATACCCCTCTAAAAAAAGCTCTCTCCAAGTCTTTGTATCATTTGGTAACAAAAATTGTTGATGAAAACATAGAAATTATGAATACGGCAAACTGGTATGCACCATAGAAAGGTTGAATGGAAATAAACTCAGATCGGCAACTTTCTCATTCACTAGCATTCCTGCAAACTTTGCACCCACAGCTTTCTGTTACCTTCGAACATAAAATGAATTTTTTTGAACAAAATCCAGTTTCCGTGGGAACTGCCCCAGTACCCCACATATTTATTGTTTAATAGCTCTTGTTCAAAGATATTATATTTCATTGACACTTCAAACATTTCCAAAACCCAATTCTGACTGGGTGATTTATGACCTTGCCCAGGTGGTGGCCTACTTATTATCAAGGGCGCGCGGTTTGTTGAAAGATTATGTAAAGATTTAATTACGGAAAATCAAAACAAAAGACACATTCTAATTAGAGAGGGGGGGGGACGGAGACCCCTAGCTATACATTTCGTGAAATGTATAAATGACGAAGAGGCGCAGGACTTTTATGATCACTTAAAAAAGTTTCTGATTCAGAAATATACATAAGCTTCGTAAGCCCTATCTGAGACTGCATACAACCCAATATCGCAGTATCAGTTTGTGTAATGAAAATAAATTATACCTTTTGAGATGGGAATTACAGTATGTGTCTTTTAACATTCCCTTACAAAGTAACAACCAATTCATCAAAAAGTAGTTGTTTTATTGAACTTTCTGCACATTTACGGACAGATTATGTTTACTGCGTAATGTTCTTGTTTTCACACGTTGACATAATTAATGAGGAAACCGCCCGCTTGAAATACAATATATTCTTACGCTATGTTGTCAGACACCCCCCAGGTGTGGAAGGTTAACGTAGTACACGTGGTATGCGTGTAGTTAACTTTATGCATATACGAGCAAACAAATAATCATCCCTTGTTTTTTATGTAAATTGCAAACATTGGAATATTGATTACTACATAACAGCCCCAACGAGGTTAGAGCTGTTTGGGGAGAAAATAAAACGACAAAATCATTGAATGAAACCCTTTGAAAGTGCACTATTTTTCATACGATGCAGCATAATTCACCGCATCACTGCTCGAAGACAAGTTTGGCGCTGACCCAGATTTTATATATCTAGAGAGCTACAGCTGAATTTACCAAGTCCCGCCTTCTAAACTGTTGGACGATTGCAATATGTTTCGTTTTCAAGATGTGAATGAAATATTGGGTTTTACATCAATCAATAAAATGTCTTTCACCCTCGTCAACTCGTGTTACTTCTAAATAATATTAAGGAGTGTTTTGAAGAGATCGATTACATGAATATCAAACGCAATGTTTTAGTTGCCAGAAGTTTGGACAAAAATTATTTTCTTACACATTGCAGTTGTCATAGTAGTTGCGCGAAACTTTTACGGCTGTTTTTTTATATATTTTTTTATTATTGATCAACATCTTACACGCCATTAGAACTATGATCGTTTAATATCTCATAGTAATTAATTTTCTTTGGCACACTATAAATGACACAGTCATATATAAAAACCCATTTATAGCCATCTCATAGTAATTATTTTTTCTTTGGCACGTTATGCCATGTTGCTTCTTGTTTTATACCGTGTATACTCCTATTACGAATATATTATTCTTGTTAAGAATATATTTATTCATCTATTGGACACGATTTTAAATGTTGTGCATCCTTAAAAGTATTGTTTGACTCAGATTTAATTTGTGCCGTGTAATGATGTTAAAACACTCTTGTTCTAGTGTATCATTGCACTTGATATCTTGATAAAATGGCCGCAGCCTGCTAAGGAGCGGCCGACCAGCACCTTAAACCAAGTTGGCAGAAAACAAATGAACAAAAGAGTTGACTTTGTTTCATGGGGTTCGTATGTCTAGCGGACAGTTGACTATTCAAACGGGTGGGGTGGGGATGTAATACAGAAACAGGTGCTCATGTAATGACAAATGGGGGGGGGGGGGAGAGTGGGGGTAATGTTTATCATTGCACCTAACATGTATAAAATGGCCGAGGAGCAGCCGACGGGCACCTAAAACCAAGTTGGCAAACAACAAAAAGTTGACTTTATTTCATGGGGTTCGTATGTCTAACAAACAGTTGAATTCTTGAACGGGTGGGATGGAGTGAGTGTAATACAGAAACAAGTGTTCCTGCAATGAAGGAAAACGTCTAGCTACGCCACTGGAGGTCTTGTTTTTATATCCTAAATATACACTTTTTGCGAGGGTAAAGATATTAATTTTTCGAATCATGATCCTTAACTTTCAGAAATGCGATTTTCTTTACTGGTCATTACTCATTTAGTGCACCCATTAGAATTTCGCAACCAACTTTTCGACCCCCTGAAATGTCCAAAGCATTAACCTTTCTGTCCCCCTCCCCCCCCCCTCCGCCCCCTCCAACCACGCTACTTAACCAACTTTTTCAAATCTATATTAAATAGACACGTAAGATTTTCACTAAATATATATATATATATATATATATATAAATAAAAAAGGCGCCTATAATGGACAATGGGCGAGTCCCGTAACCCTTCAACAAGATTCCTTGAAAGTCAGGATAAAATCATACATATTTATGTCAACACCGCTCTGAAAACGAAGAAAAAAAAACACGTGTTTGATATTAGGGTATTAAAGCAGTGTGGTCAGCAAAATGTACCAGGCACATTTGATTCCTAGTGGCCCTGCTGTAGCAGAGAAGTCGCTGTAGCAGAGAATTTACTGCAAAGGGAGGGGGGAGGTAGAACGAAAGAGGGAGGAACAGTGGCGGTAGCTATAGCCTAATTTATTTATGGGGGTGAACACTTTATTGGTGGTAAGCTTGTTTTTCTCTTTATTGGAGGGGGTGTCGGCTAGCAATTATCTGGGCACCCAGTGAGGGACAGAGTTTATTAAGATTTGTGGTAGCTGATAGTATGTACAATTACATGAGAGATGTACATGCAACAGCAATGGCACCTTCTTATAAAATGTGGGGGCTAATTCGAATTATGAAAATATTTTCGTTGTTTTTCATCTTTATTTGTTTTGATTTCCATTTTTGTTTGTTGACAACACAAAAACAGTTCAAGTTTTTACCTCCATATAACTAATGTCATTGGCATTACATAACTTTTTAATCACTCAAACTAATGCCTTGAATTAATTGTTTGGGGAAAATACAACCAGTAAAACCAAGCGACGTATTTTCGACAGAATTTCGGGTGTATGCCGCATATTACTTTAATCACAATGCTTCTGTTATGATAATGAGTCCAAGGAACCTCCCTTCAGCGCGCTGTACAGGTGCGCTATGGGCGACACAGCGTGGTTTTTCAAGTAGAGATTCATAGCGCGGCTTGTTGGAAGTAGTTCCGGCGTGGACGAAAAATGATTTCAAGGCATGCTCACTGCGCTTTTATTCGTGTAGTGTTCGTGGGGATTCAATCTGCCTTTCGTGCATTACTTTTAAACAAAATCTGAGAGTAGAAAAAACGATGGAAAACAAAAGTATTTCTTCGACCCATATTACGTCTCGGACAACAGAAAACGGTTCTTCTGTGTAGTACCAAGGTTGAAAATGTGTATTCCTTTTTTCTTTTCTTTTTTAAAGACACAAAATTAATGGTAAGATTTATTTCAAATTTGTTCCGTAAGTAGGTCAAAAGTTGAAGCTAAAAGAACGCAAGTTCTTAATACCTTTATTGTTGGACGTAATACTAGAAGAAATTACGACACAATGCAAGATTTTATTCTAGAAAATTGCAATATGTAATGCACGTGTTACTTATGTGACCGTACGGCCCATATGAAACTTCATAGCGTACAGTACAGGTATACGGTGTGCATGTGGTATGTGTGTAGTAACGACCTAACACTAGTTGTAAGTACAACAGGGGTGAGTATGTTGGATTATTCTAGTTACAATGGAAACCGCAACAATAAATCTGCGTAGTGGTTAACAGTTATCCTGAAAACCTTTTATTTATCAGACCACATAATCATGTCATTTGCATGTGACATTACCGCGAGATTCTCCGCGATCTCGCAGTCATTAGGGGCCATTGTATACAGCACACAATGGATGCAAGTTAATGAGCTCTATGCCTGAGCGCATTTGGGTGTTTTAATCCGTACGTGATTCCGCGGTAAAACGATTTCTTTTGTCCACGCGGCCTGGCGCGGCGGCTCAAAAAAGAATGCAGAATCCCGTATGTCTCGAGTTGGCTCGCCTCCCTAAACCCGTTTCTGTATGCTGACATTGTGTGATTACTGTTGTTTACTAATCGGCCTCACGAAGGTTATGGTTTTTTACTATGCACGCCATTGGTGATGAAAGACAAAAAATGTTGTCTTAACTTTATTCAACTTTACACAGCTTCCCTGATAATATTCTTCACTAAAATGATACTAATCTTTTATCACCAAGTTCACAACAGATTTATCGTTCATCCACAAAATCCTGCCATTTAAAACTTACTTGGAAATGGTGGAATTTATTCATTTTCTGTGAGTCTTCTGTTCGCGATGCGAACAACTATTCAACCATTACTTTAAGAGCAGAACTAAATTTTGTTGATTATTCATGAGGTCAAAGTTCCATAAGAATTGTTTACTTGTTAGTTGAAACTGTTTTAATGTGCATGAGTTGTTAGCCAATCAGCTGTACAACAACCATAGAAGTAATATGACGTCGAACATCAACAATTACGAGTGACAGAAACTTTAGAGGTCCGACTGGGAAATGCAAACACAAAGGGTCTTCTAATTTTGTCTTTTTAAGCACTAAAACAACTTCAAAGAACTACGTATAAAAATTAAAGCAAGAAAGGTTCATAATATGGTAAGAAAGCAAGCTTGAGCGAATTTCGCCCCATTAACAATGGGCGTAAGTTTGGTAGCCTAACATTCAACAATTTAAACACAAACTTTGAAATGTGTATAAGAGAGCAATGGATTTTCCGAAACAATTGTCACCTGGTATATTTTTCTGTTTACTGTTATGAACTTTAAAGTGATCTTGCCATGGGGGTCAGAACTAATGGTAAATATGATATTTGATTTGCAAAAATACGATTTGAACATAATGTGCATTACAGTAACTATAACTGCAGTGTACTGCACTGTTATATGACAGCTGCTAATGATGTTTGTGTCACAGTATTTTCTGTAAATAATGTTATAAATAATAACGGAGGCATTGATCAATAAAATGTAGTAATAAACTTCAATGTTGTTTTCGTGTAAAGTAATTTTATATACCCCATTTGCCCCTTAAATAATGCCTATTACAGTATACCCCTTTGTCAGTCTAGGTCCGAAGGCAGTGAGGTAAAAAAGTTGTGAAAAAGGCTGTGTGGACAGGCCATCTAGACGCCCTTATTTGCTCACGATTTCTAATTCATAGTTATGATTTCAATTTTCGTTCATATAAAAAGAAAACAAATTTGTCAGATACTTTTTAAACAGATAAATTAAGCCTGTAAATGCATTATCTTACGCTGTGATGCTAGCCATTGTATACTTGATTAGTGATCAGGCAGTACAATTGTTGCTGATTTGCATAACATACGGTGGAAAATTTACAGTTCAGATCCCACCCACTTGTTATTCAACATTTCTTTGAAACTTTAACCATGGCCAGGCTGTGGCTCCAATTTGAAGAAAGAAAAAAAAATCATAGCTCAACCAATAAAATCCTCATAAATCATACATACTGTGCCTCTGTTATTTTTCAAGTTCAATAATCATTCTTGCTATGCTTTTACTTTGAATTGGCCCCATTCCTGCATCGCGGTGGCATTTTCTATTATACTTGAGAACAAAGGTTCCCGCCCTATAGCCTTATATGGTATTCGCCTTCTTCAATGCGCTATAAAAACCATGTGAATTACGGGAGTGTAATAAGGCAGAGAAAAAAAATGTCCACTAATGAAAAGTAGTGTCCCACTCCCCACCAAATTCTTATTTTCTTCATCAAAATGAAGAAAAGAAAAGTGTATTACCTGCAATCTCTGTACGGATCAGGATTAAAAATTAAACTGAAATACATTGTATTCCGTACTTAAACCAAACCAGACCTTGTTTCAGCAAGGAGCTATGAAAACAAGTTTATTTTTTTACAACCCAAGCAAAAGCAATTCTTTGGCACTCTGCAGATAAGTTCAACATTGATTTAAAACATTTAACAATGATAAACAATAATTTGGGTCATTTAGAATCATATAAAACAGCAAAACACATCTGTATTTGAACATTCTGTTTGTACTTTCTTCTTGTAAAATGATATGCAGAGCGGAATGCAGAGATAATATTATTAATTTATGCATACCAATAGGCTATTACCTAACGGGTCCGCAAAAATCTATATAACTTTGCTCCACTTTGAACCAATGAAATCATTTGAACTTGTACCCCCAAGCGATTAACAACACATGGTATGAGTCAATTACATACAACACATGATTGGAACAGAAGATTCCTTCGCTCGTAGGATACAACTATGAGTAAACATAATTACAGGAGAACGGAATAAATGTTTTGAAACAAAGTGCATGAAATCTTTCGTTCTTTTAAAATCTGAACAATTTTTACCAGGACTTGTTCAGAAGTTTATTATATACAAGAAAATGAGATGAGGGGAAGGAATACAAACTTTTTGAGGGAATGAATTTAAACTTTTTGAGGGAATGAATGGTCGTTTTCACTTGCGACCTCATTGTGAAATGTGAATCATACCAGCTTGGTTTGATTCACAAACCAAGCTGGTGATAGCACGGGGATAAATTATCTTCATTTTACAGTACTTAACGATCACACAATTAATTTACCTTACATAATTTATCTTCATTTTACAGTACATTGTTATTACATAACGATCACCCAATTAATTTACCTTCCCGGCATAAGCTGCTAAATTCAAACTAAAAAAAAATTTCAAAAATGATACAACAACCCTTGAAAACCAATTCGTTATTCATGTTACTTTGACAACACGTGAATCTAGGGTCATTCACGCAAAGTTTCATTTGTATCCAGGGGCCCATATAACTTGTACAAACCCTATGTACATGCATAGGGTCAGTCAGTACAATAGGGTGTGGTTGGCCGGATTGGTTGCGTGTGAATTCGTAAATGATTTCGTAATACTTGTCTTGCGATTTGCGATATATTTGTCGAGATTTATAATGGATTCCCAAGTATTTTAAAGGACTCAGGAAAGAATCGGCTTGACTTCAAATAAAGGGATTATAAAGGGATTATAAAGGGATTATAAAGGGATTAATTTGTTGAGGTCAGGGAAATATTAGCCTGGAAAGAAGATGCGAATTAAATACATAGCATCATTGAACCTGTTATCTGCAGGTACATTATGACTATTTATTTCCAATTTTTCGCAATCATATTTAATGATTGAATCTGCATATATACGGTATATCACACATGACATGATTTTTCGCTGTTTTGCGAGTAATACAAATTCAAATGAGAGAAACAGAGGGAGGATAAAAATGGACTAAGACTCGGTGAGATTTGAACTCATAAGCTTTCACTCAAAAGACGATGCCTTAACTGACTGTGCTACATAGTCACTTGTAAAATACTATGATTTATTTTATATATATATCAAGGCTCCATCAAATCCATGGAGATATGCTGAGACCGAGTTTAAAAATAGTAATGTTAGTAGTAATTAGCATTAGCACATGTATTAAATAGTTTCCCTCTCAGTCAGTTCAGGCCATCCTTTAAAACATTGTTTGTTTAGAGTCACCCTAACTAGTCTACACAACAAAATTGCTACTTACAGTACTCAACAAATTGTTTGTTAATTTAATCTGAAATTATAGCTCGTTAGAAAATAGCTTCAACTTGGCAAAAAAATTGTTTGCCTACCAACCGACCCACAAAATGGGTCACTTCAAACAATTTTTTTTTAAGCCTTGCATCAGTATTATTATCATACATAAATTATAATCATGACCTGAAAATTTGTATTCCCAACTGTATAGTAGGTAGTGCTGTTGATTTGCGATTAATTTACTAAACATTTAATCGCCAAAATTTGCGAGCGTTTAACGATTAATCGCAATGAAGCTTCCCCAAAAATTTGGTAAAAAAATAGTTTTTGTGGAACTGGTCCAGTTCCCACACAAACATACCATGCATTTTCGGAACACAAATAGGCCAAGAATCTCACCAAATCCAAATATCATGTCTTAAAACTACCTGTTAGGCTGATAAAACTACCTGAAAATAAAGATCCTTGCTTAGATGACATTAAAAAAGGTGCAGAAAAAAGATATCCACAAGAAATGTTGCCAATTCTAAATGTTGCCAATTTGTAAATGTTGCCAATTCTTAAATGTTGTCAATCTTTTAAATGTTGCCAATTTCTGGCAGTCTGAACTTTCACCTGGTCTTTCACAAAATTATTTATGTACAGACCGTACCCCACAGACCGTACCCCAGTACAGCATTTGTTAAGGTCTTCAGTTTTTAATTCTCAAATTTAAAAATGCAGCAACAGTTTTTACAGTTGATTTTGTTCTGGTCATAAACGTGCAGTAGAAAGATAAACAATTGATAATGAAGGAAATGAAGGAATTTGCTTGATTTTAATGCCGTTTTCATTCATTCTAAGCATAGAGAGGTTTATTTTCAGTATATAGCTGAAATCTTTTGGTGATTTTAGTATTTTACGATGTTTTTCAGTGTTTGTAATTGTCACTGTATGGCCTCTAGTATTTTCGCGATTAATTGCTTCAAAGTTTTACTAGCCATTTTTGAAGACTTGCGAGGGATTAGCGATTAAACACTAATAGTCAAAGCACTTTTACTAACCATTTTTAAAGACGATTGTATGTTTTTGGCACCAGAATACAATTTATTTATTTTTATTGTTATTATTATTATTATTATTATTACTATTATTCTTTTTATTTTATTTTTATTTTTTTACTCATACTTTTAACGCTTGTTTGGCGTTCATGTCCTCTTGAAGCATTTTTGCCGACCTAACCGATTAAGATTCAGATCATTTGTGGCTGCCGCCAAAAAGTGTAGACTACAAGTTGTTAATTATGCATAAGGCAACCTACCTTAAGCGAGGGCATCCGTGATTGGTGCATGGGATGTAAACAACAATTTGTTTTCCGAGTGTAGCCAATTAGAATGTTGCATACGAGAGATGAATGATTGTCACGGTGCCTATATACAAACGAAACAGCACTGACAGTAGGTTTTATACATTTTAATGTAAACCTTTGTTTTGTACATTTTGTTTCACAGTTTTTTTATCAAAAAATAATAGTTCCAGCCTCTCTTTTAGATCATCAATGGAGACTGGTCCTACACCGCACCCCAACGTTGGCCAAGGGGAAGACATCTCACCCGATGGAGATGGAGGAGTGCTCAAGTTTGTCAAAATAGAGGGCGATATCACTGAAATGACAGGCCCATGAAAGGGGACACAGTGTTTGTGCACTATGATGGGACACTTTTGTCGGGAGAGCCGTTTGATTCCAGTCGTAAAAGAGGGCAGAAGTTTTCATTTGCATTGGGTGAAGGTAAAAGGATTTGTTTATTCACAGTATTAGGGATGCGACCGTTTACCTTATTATGTATACATGATTGAAAGCATTATTTTCGTTTACAAAATTAATGCATTGTTTACATGGAAAAATCACCCAGAAAGTTCCCTTATCAGTTTCCCAACAATACTTTTGAGTTTGCATTCAAAATCAATAACATTCACACACACAACAATGAATGATCTTACAATTCAAACTTAACGAACCATCAACAAAATATTAAATTCTTTTAATTACATCAAATTTTGATTCATCAAATTTTAAGCTATTTAAGCGTGATGTAGAGGCATAGGCCCGATTAACAATGCTACACTACTGTTAGGCATAGCATCAGCTGTTTTACAAGCTGTACAACAGACACAGAAATACACAGATAAAAAAGCATTGATTGTTATTTTTACCAAAAGTAAATGCTAAGATTACCTTATGAGTTGAAATAAATTGCACAAAAAAAAAAAAAAAGATTGTGAAATAAAGGGACAAATGTGTTTCGAAGTTGCCGAGATTTGGTTTAGCTTCTGTCCACCTAATGATTCATCATCAGGCCAGGCATAATAAATTTGGTTTAGCTTCTATCCACCTAATGATTCAGTTCATCACCAGGCCAGGCATAATTAGTTGTTTGTTTGGAGAAACTCATCTTGTTCTGAAAAGGTGAGTTGGTAGGTAGGCAACAAGAAATGTTTTTTGCCAAATTCAAGCTTTTTTATACCTTTTATAACACTTAAAACAGCACTAGACCCAAGAGTGAAGGTTCTTGTTTTTGTGAATTTTACAGATTATATTATTCACAACAGATCGTTAAAGTCATGCTTCCATAGCCCACAGACGACGTGAGGGTAAAGGTCACTTAAATATTCATATTAACCAGCAAATTTCTATACCGTTGCGTGCTAGATAAGCATTTGATTTGGGAAGGGTGAGGGGACCCTTTAAAATATTTCTTTACTTTTTGGTCTAGTGCCCTTCAAGCGCTATCATTTCAGATAAAATTTTAAAAGAATTTTTAGTACATAGCAATTTTGGAGGGTTACTCCAAACGAACAATATTCTAAGGATGTCAAGAAGTTCTACTGTTAGAAGCTTAGAAGAAAGGTAAATAAACTTATATAGTAACTTTTAATTCAATTTTGATGTTTTTGATTTTTTCAGGGAAGGTGATTAAAGCATGGGATATCGGCATAGCAACGATGAGGAGAGGGGAGGTGGCTGTGTTAACTTGTAAACCGGAGTATGCATATGGACAGAACGGTAAGTAATTAAAAGATTTTTTCTTTCCATTTTGGGCTAGTTGTTTGAAATTAAGCAAGTTTTAGAACACCCTGTGACCCTCATCAAACATATATATATATATATATATATCAACCAATCATTTGTGCTCTTTCATTGGTGATAGTCACAGATTGTGTAATTGAATAAAGTGAAATGCTCCCAGGCTAAAATCACTTGACCCAAACCGTGTTGATCGTTATTATGAAGATATCTTTTGTTTAAAATAAAATAAGATCAATAATGATCTTGCTCCAAGAAGGTTTAAAAGATAGTATGTTTTATTCCAAATGTAACAGAGCTTTCAAGAAGGTTAACTGGGGTACAGCTCCCCCACCCAGCTTGTTCACCCAGCTTGCTCACCCAGCTTGCTCACCCAGCTTGTTCACCCAGCTTGCTCACCCATCTTGTTCACCCATCTTGCTCACCCAGCTTGCTCACCCATCTTGCTCACCCAGCTTGTTCACCCAGCTTGCTCACCCATCTTGCTCACCCAGCTTGCTCACCCATCTTGCTCACCCAGCTTGCTCACCCAGCTTGTTCACCCAGCTTGTTCACCCAGCTTGCTCACCCATCTTGCTCACCCAGCTTGCTCACCCATCTTGCTCACTTAGCTTGCTTGCACCCAGCTTGCTCACCCAGCTTGCTCACCCAGGATATATATATACATTTAAATATATTTATATATATATATATATATATATACATATATATATATATATATATATATATATATAAATATATATATAAATATATAAATACATTTATATATATATATATATATATATATATATATATATATATATATATATATATATATATATATATATATATATATATATATATATATATATATATATATATATATATATATATGTATATATATATATATATATTATATAACATTGTTGCTGGCCTTTTAGATGAAGGAAGCTCACTATGACCGTAATAGCTCTCAGCGGCATAATTTTCATTTGGAAAGTGGGGGACATGGTCTTTTATCCCAAAAGTGTGTGTGTGGGGAGAGGGGGGGGGGCAAAGGTTGCCAAAATGTTCTGAAATTTTCAAATTCTACAGAAAAATGGGGGACTTGTCCCCCAGGGATTTACGCCCTGATAGTTTTGGTCCTTTCCTCATTAAATGCAACAGCTTTTGAATAAAATGTTGAAAGGGCTTGCATGGGTGATGCCAAAAGTGAGCCAGTATTCACCACCAAAAAGTAAAGTAAATGCATCAAGAAAAGGATTAGCCAGGCCCAAAGGCTACTTATTCATGTGGTCTGGGACCTGACTCAACTACTATAACCCAGCAATTGTTACTGACTCTGAAACATATTTTGAAAGTAAAAATTACAAGGCTTAATTGTGAGTGATAAGATTTATGCAGAAAATTTTAATTTTAGTTGCAAATTTTCTCCAACATCCCAACCAAACATTTATCATCTAAGTATGCATTGAGTACCTTCATTGAGAACTTTCATCAAAGGATTAGTTTGATGGTCAAGCAAGTTGATCTGATATGAAAGAGGACTTCAAAAAAAACAAAATAGTAAAGAAAGCATTCAAAAATCTTATTCTGTTAAGGAGATACAGTATCTAAGTTTGAAGTTTAGTATCATTTGTGTAGAAACAACTGAAATCAGACTCAGTTGTGATGTCATAGCCTCAGATTCCTCAAAGTCTTTATGTACTCTATCATAATTTGTGTGCGATTTTGTGGCTTAAACAGTTTATTTACTACTTTGATTAGGCCTCCGGCCTTTTTCAAAATAATACATGCACAATGGACTGAAAAACAAAGGTACATTTGTACCTTAGTCAAGCTTAGTCATCTCACACCTCGACTATTGCAATGCTGTGTTTGCTGGGCTGCCCACTTCTAGTTTACTATCAATTCAGAACCAGGCAGCTAAAATTGTTTTGCAAAAACGCAAATTCGATAGTGCTTCAAGCTGCCTAAAGGAACTGCACTGGCTTCCTATTGTTAAACGTATTCAATTTAAAGTTCTGTGTCTTCTTTTTGAATGTATTCATAATCAGGCACCAGCCTACCTCAAACAGCTAATTCAGTTCCGTAAATCCACATATGATACACGCAGCTCATGTAGTCCTCTTTCTCTACCCCGTACTCATACTTTGGTCGGTTCTCGTGCATTTTGTTCCATCGGTCCCAAACTATGGAATGAATGACCTGCCTGATTCAGTAAAGTCTAATTCATCATTTACCTCATTCAAACGTAACCTAAAAACTCACCTTTTCAAGCTGGCCTTTAATTAATTGTTTATTTTTATTCTTCTTTGGTTCTTTTGGCAGTTTCTCAGTGTGTTTTATTATTTTACATCTTGATTGGAAAGCGCGATTGAAAAGCGCGATTGAATATCTTTTTAGTTATGGCGCTGTATAAGTACTTTATTATTATCATTACATATGAACAAAAATAATAACAGTCTTCAACATATTAGTCTTCAACATAAATTAATTTCTGCACGATATTTCAAAGCATGAATTAGACAAAGTTTGCAATAAAAGGGACACTAACAAAAAGTGGAATTCATCCTCTATCTTATGTAAATTACAAAGAGAGCACAATATTTGGCCACGTGGTTTATTAAATCTACACCTTTTGTGAATCTCCCGATTGAGACCACAACATCTAAATTTACCTTAGATCATACGGTGATACCAAGAATCAATGTGCGCTAAATACAATTTATAATCATTACTGGTTTTATAGTTTCCATAAAGATACAACTTTTTCATTGAATTTATATCAGTGGTCCACATTTGTTTATCAATATCATTTAATCTTTGTTAAAAATTACATAAAACAGTTCAATATACTTGTACCCTGTTGCCGCCATATATCCCATGCTATTGATTTAACATTCCTTGCCCAACAAGTTTTATTGTTCTCAACCATTTGTCTGATGGGCTCTTAAGAGATAGCTGTATGCGATTTTCTCCGACACCCCAACCAAACATTTGTCATCTAAGTATGCATTGAAAATGCCTTCATTGAGAAACTTTTATTAAAGGATTACTTCAGGGGTCAAGCAAGTCGATCTGATATGAAAGAGGACTTCAAAAGAAACAAAATAGTGCAGAAAGCATTCAAAAATCTTATTCCGTTAAGGAGATACAGTATCTAAGTTTGAAGTTAAGTATCATTTGTGTAGAAACGACTGAAATTAGACTAGTTGTGATGTCATAGCCTTAGATTCCTCAAAGTCTTTATGTAGGTCGTCACTTATGTTTTATGATACGTAGCCAATATTCCACCTTATATGATGCATAGATAGAATTACGAAACCTACCCAACTCTCCCAAAGTAGTAGTATCAACACAATGACGTGGAAGGCCAAGCACATATTTACAAATTTGTAGAAAACTTGGGTCTATTTCATTAGCAATGCAATAACTCCCTCCCCTTAAAGGAGTACTAGACCAAAAAGTGAGGGCGCTCATTTTTGCGAATTTCACACATGTATCATCCACAACAGATTAATGAACATCATGCCTCCATAGCCCACAGGTGGCATGAGGGCAAAGGTCACTTTAATATTTTTTCATGAACCAGAAAATTGCTATACTATTGCGTGCTAGATAACCTTATAAAAATACGCCCACATTTTTCGGTGTAGTGCTCCTTTAAGAATCATAGGATATAGCAAAAAAATAATAAAACTGAATCGGGAAGGGTATTTATAATATACCACCTAAGGATGGTTCAAGGAAAAAGGATTTAAATAGCAGAAAAAATTAAATAAATTGCTTAAGATTACATTAGCAAGGATGAAGACACCAACTTTCCATAGTAGACTAACTACACCATTCATATCTACACAGATAAAACATAGTTTTAAACTTGAATATGATACAGTACATCAACAACTTTCAGGAATCTGAGGCTATAATGTCACAACTAGTCTGATTTCAGTCGTTTCTGCTTAAATGATACCAAACTTTAAACATAAATATCTCCTAAACGGAATAAGTGTTAAACACTTTCTTAACCATTTTCTTCCTTTTGAAGTCTTCTTTCATATAAGATGGACATAATTGACCACTAATCCTGTAAGCAAGAGGTCATCTAGATGTTAAAATTTCAGAAAAGAAGTGAAATAGACAGGCAAGCTTTGTGATAGATTTGTTCAATTAAGGTATGTTTTATATCACACTCTCATATCTACACAGGGCAAGGGAAAATTCCTGCAAATAGCACTCTTGTATTCGAAGTGGAACTCTTTGACTGGAAAGGTGCTGATATATCAGAGGATTCAGATGAAAGCCTGATGAAGAGGACTTTGGAGGCCGGAGAGGGTGAGACCTATGACCACCCCACTGAAGACTCAACAGTTGATAGTAAGTACAGATTAGTAGGTTGGGTGGTGGTTATTTACAGTCATAGTAAGTACAGATTAATAGGTTGGGTGGTGGTACATCTACAGTCATAGTAAGTACAGATTAATAGGTTGGGCAGTGGTACATCTACAGTCATACAGTCATACTAAGTACAGATTAATAGGTTGGGCGGTGGTACATCTACAGTCATAGTAAGTACAGATTAATAGGTTGGGCAGTGGTACATCTACAGTCATAGTAAGTACAGATTAATAGGTTGGGTGGTGGTACATCTACAGTCATAGTAAGTACAGATTAATAGGTTGGGCAGTGGTACATCTACAGTCATAGTAAGTACAGATTAATAGGTTGGGTGGTGGTACATCTACAGTCATACTAAGTACAGATTAATAGGTTGGGCAGTGATACATCTACAGTCATAGTAAGTACAGATTAATGGGTTGGGCGGTGGTACATCTACAGTCATAGTAAGTACAGATTAATAGGTTGGGTGGTGGTACATCTACAGTCATACTAAGTACAGATTAATAGGTTGGGCAGTGGTACATCTACAGTCATAGTAAGTACAGATTATTAGGTTGGGCAGTGGTACATCTACAGTCATAGTAAGTACAGATTAATAGGTTGGGTGGTGGTACATCTACAGTCATACTAAGTACAGATTAATAGGTTGGGCAGTGGTACATCTACAGTCATAGTAAGTACAGATTAATAGGTTGGGCAGTGGTACATCTACAGTCATAGTAAGTGCAGATTAATAGGTTGGGCGGTGGTACATCTACAGTCATACTAAGTACAGATTAATAGGTTGGGCGGTGGTACATCTACAGTCATACTTGGTCTCATACTGTGCAGGAATTGTGCAGACGGCCAAGATTCCTTGAGTATTTTATTGGTCAATAAGATTCCACCAGTTTACGTTTGGTCCATTATGGACAAGTGAATCTCAGCGATGTGACATTATTTAAATTAGTTATCCGAAATTGCCGATTCAGATTTTAAAAGGTCCTCAGTATGTGCTTAAAATGGTTTAAAATATACTTACAACCATGAAAACAGCAAAAAGCCACATCAAAATCAGTTGAAAATAATCCATTTAGCATTTCAAGACTTAAATATCTAATTACCATATTCGACGTAGTAAGCGCCTGGGGCGATTACCAAAATATGATTGCTCCACTTTTTAGACCCAAAGTTTCTTCCTGGTAAGTGCCCATGTTCGGACTGCATACAATGTGCTATTTAAACTGCATAGTGTGACCTGGTTCTATCTTAGCCCCTCAATAGCCACCAGAAAGACTTGGTGAAACAGAGGCAAAATAAGAAAATAATTTTCCAAAATTTATTTTAAGTCTTCAAATTTATGAAATAAAATTTGTTGGTCAAAAAATATTGGATGGGCACTTATGAAAGCAGGGGTGCTTATTAGAGCAGGGGCACTTATTAGAGCAGGGGCGCTTATTAGAGCAGGGGCGCTTATTAGAGCAGGGGCGCTTATTAGAGCAGGGGCGCTTATTAGAGCAGGGGCGCTTATTAGAGCAGGGGCGCTAGGCAGAGCAGAGCAGGGCACTTATTAGAGGGGGGCGCTTATCAGAGCAGGGGCGCTTATCAGAGCAGCTATCAGGCACTTATTAGAGCAGGGGCGCTTATTAGAGCATGGGCGCTTATTAGAGCATGGGCGCTTATTAGAGCAGGGGCTTATTAGAGCAGGGGCCTTATTAGAGCAGAGGCACTTATTAGAGCAGGGACGCTTGATATTTCCAAAATGGTAGCATAGAAATTATGCAGCATTTGGTGACCTCAGAATGGGACAACATAGAAAATGGCTCAAGTTAACTTTATGACCCTCACCCAGATTTAACATAATTTGAGACACTTTGATATTTAAAATTTGGGAAAGATACAAAAAAGTACATTGAAGAATTTATCTGTAATCCTGTTTATCACTTTTGCACATGCTGAAAATTATGCAAACTGATTTGTCATACCTAAAAAGTATAAGTGTATTGTAACCATTTAAAGACTGTTCTGCCTGGAACTTAATACTCTCTCATCTGGGAAAAATATCTCCACCTGTACTCATACAGTTATAGAAGCTCTCATGTGGAAAATTAGGGCTTCTTTCTTGCTATTTTATGCAAATTTTGTAATGACAGTGATCTCATTTGATACACATGTTGTTTGGTTTTCAACTTTGATATCAAAGGTTATCAGCAGCACTATATATATGTATATGCAAAAACAGGTGAATATTGGAATATTTACTTGGACCTGACCTAGAAGAAGCCCAGGGAATATCAGAACCTGGTTAATTTGATATCCTGCTTTTTGAAATGTTGAGTGCATTTTTCAAATTTTATAATAGCCTACTAAAGTACTATTAGGCCTATGCATAGCCTAGTGCACATCTCTTGAAAATGAAACCCTATAATTTACTTCAAGTTATACCTTACCTTCCATGTTGTAAATATGCAATCTGATCCATGACCTGATTCTACGCACTTCTAACCGACCTTAAAACCATAGTTACCAGCCCAGCCCTGACCTCCATTATACCTCTAACATCCCTCACTTCTTATCAGCGTGTTGTTTCACAACATCACAGGAACTGGCAAATTTTCTTTAAAATTGTTTACCTTTTTCTAACAATTTTCTTCTACTAAGCAGGTCTTTCCGCTGTTTGGCACACTCGTCTTTTCTTTTTAAATCATTTGAGGTAAGGAGTCCACTCTCGCCAGGAGTCCACTCCGTGGGACCGGCAGAGTGAATGTGGTGGAGAGCGGTTGACGCTCATTCCTCTCTGCACGCAGAGTGGGGTCCTCTTCCTCACGGGGTGGAATAAGGGCAAGGGGCAGTACCTATACCACCCCCGACGCCCTTCCTGATGGGCAGTCAGGTTGGGGGTGTCTGGGGAAATTCTACAAGGCATGGGAGAAAATCACCACAGGCAAGTGGGTGCTGAGAACCATTCAGCAAAGCTACCGTCTGGAGTTCACAGCCCCCCGCTTCTAGGGGGGTCTTTTGCCCCACCCCCACACCTCGCTTGGGAAACCACGCGAGTTATTAAGGACAGAGATCGGAGGGCTGTTGGCAAAGAACACCATCACCCAAATCTCAAATCCACCCAGAACCTTGTGATGTTCACGTTCTTCTTGGCCCCCAAGAAGGGGAACAAGTGGCACCCAATCATCAACCTAAGACCACTCAACGTGTTCATTCGTCCATTGAAATTCAAGATGTAGACACTTCACTCCATCCTCCCTCAGTTGACAAAGGGCCTGTGGGCTCCCTCCGTCGATATTGCAGATGCGTATCTGATGTGCCGATGCATGAGGAACACGGGCGTTTCCTGTCGTTCTAATTCAAGGGAGTCACATACACGTTCAGGGTGTCTACCCTTCGGGATGTCGACTACCCTCAGGATCTTCACCCGAATTATGAGGGTTCTAGCCGCCTTTCTACCAAAGCAAGACATCAGAATCTTTATGTATCTAGACGACTGGCTTACCATTGCAGAAAAAAACAGCCACCATTGCAGAACACACAAAGGTAGTCATAAGAGTGACACAAGACAGGTGGGTTATCTAAGAGTGGCTCAGGACAGGTGGGTTATCTAAGAGTGACTCAGGACAGGTGGGTTATCAACCTCGCCAAGTCCAGTCTAGTTCCTTCTCAGACTCCCACTTTTCTGGGAGCTATCCTGGATTTCACACAGGGTCGTATAAGACCAAGAGAGAACAAATCTTAGCCATGAAGGCGGGAGCCATTGTTCTCCTCTCACAACTGGCGTCGCCGGTGAGAGCGTGGCTGGTATTCTTAGGATACCTAGCCAAGTCTAGTAGATATAGTCCCAATGTGCAGATTTCACATGCGGGACCTACAGTTCCACCTACTGGATCATTTTGTTCCATCCAGGAAGGACTTCAGTGTTCCCATCCCCTGTACACAGGCAGTGGTTCCCACATCTTGTGGTGGTGTGGCCACTATCACCTGTCACAGGGAGCTGTTTTCCCACCTGTCAGGCTGTCTCTGTTGCTGGTGACAGACGCATCTTTGATGGCGTGGGGAGCGCATTTTTGGTCGCAGGTTTCTGGACGGTACATGGTGCGGATAGCACATCAATATGTTGGAACTAGAGGCAGTGCGCTGGGCTCTTATTCATTTCCTACCACAGGTATGGAACAAAACCGTTCTCTTATGCACCAACAACATCACAGTAGTGGCATATATCAACAGGCAGGGAGGCACGAGATTCAGGAGACTCTGGATCCTTGCCAAGTACCTTCTGTCTTGGTGCATGACAAACAAGGTCAACCTTCAAGCAGTTCACCTGCCAGGCAAGAAGAACACGATTGCAGATCTGTTATCTCGCCTCCTTGGAGCCCTCAAAGAATGGGCCTTCCTTCCGCAAATGGCCAAAGCGATCTGGTTGACTTTCGGTTTTCCAGACGTAGATCTGTTTACGTCTGTGGACAACCACAAGCTACCAACTTTTTGCCTTCTGACCCCTGACTAAAGAGTCTGGAGAGTCGACGCGTTCGCGCTGGTACCGAGAGTTTTTGGCAAGGTGATGTACGATCAGTGTCACAAGTTGCTTCTGGTAGCTCTCAGTTGTCCCAGCCAACTGTGGTTCCCTCAACTGCTCAATCTTGTTGCAGGTTTTCTGTACGAGCTTCCGGTCAGGGACAACTTGGTCTCAATCCCGGGCTCCGGCAAGCTGCACTACAATTCAAAAGCACTCCATTTGACTGTGTGGCCTCTATCCGCGAATCCTTGGTGTTGCAAGGCCTTTCGGAGGCAGCTGCCCAAGTGGCAGCCCAAAGACCTTCCACTTTAAGGATGTATTCTTCCAGATTTGGAATGTTCTGAGATTGGTGCAAGAATAAATGGATTCTTGTTGGGTGAGTTTAATCTGAAAAAATCCGCTCCGATCCTCTGGCGAACCTGATTAGTTTTCGTCATGATGTATTGGGCGTTGTTTAAAGTTTGACTCTGTTCACTAACAGTTTATGTTTGCACTGTTCCCGAATCTATGTTCTGTCGACATCATACCTCGACTATTACTAACAGGTTTTTTCCTATTCCTTTGTTATGACTAGGAGTGGTCTACTATTTTATAGTAGTTTCTATTCAGAAGTTATTCATCCTTAAGAGGATAAGGAATCTAGTCCTTTAAGTAGGATTATGCTAGTGCGAGTTTTAGATCCAGCCTTTAGAAAATTGGGCTTTAACCTGAACTCCCTTCCTTCCGATCCTCCGTTGCAATCTGATTGCATATTTATAGCATGGAAGGTAAGGTATAACTTGAAGTAAATTTACCCCGCTAAGTGTAGTGGGTATATTTACGAGAATTATACTTACCTTCCATGCTTCCCGCCCCGCCTCTCCACTCATTCAGGCCTCGGTGGAATGTTGAGTGAGGGATGTTAGAAGTATATTGGAACTATGTTTTTAAGGTCGGTTAGAAGTGCGTTAGAATCAGGTCATGGCCCAGATTGCATATTTATAACATGGAAGGTAAGTATAACTCTCGTAAATATCCCTGCTACGCTTGGCGAGGTAAATTCTAGAGACTCCAGAGTAATGCATCCTCACATTTAGGCCGAGTGCTTGACAAATGACAGCATTCCTTGTTAATGCTCTGTCACCATTGCCTGCTGATCGTTGTTTTTCACAAAAAAAAAAAATCCATTTAATATTGTATATTTTAGTCTTTGAATAGAACAAAATAAAAAGAAGTGGTAATGTGTGTGTAAACAATAAGTCTTTTTTATCAACGTTTGTATAATTTTCCATATGCATGATTTTGCATATGATAATGAATATTCATGTATTTTTCAGTACTAAATAAAATGAAAGTGGTTAAGTGTGTGTAAATGATAAAGAATTTTTCATCAAATTTGCATGTTCATATATGCATGATTTTTGCATTTAATGCATATGCATTTTTCTATTTAGAACAAATTTTAAAAGAACACATTAAAATGTGTATAAATGATGCAGTTTTTTAAAATTTTCATCATTTGCATAATTTATAATGAATAATCATGTTTTGTTTCCTGTAGTTCATCTCACTGGAATATATGCAGGAAAGACTTTTGAAGACAGGGATGTGAAGTTCATCCTTGGTGAAGGTAAGCAATGTTTTCATTCCACAAACAGAACCTTTTAAAAGTAGAAATATCTTACATACTGTTTTAATTATTGACGTATAATAGTTGAAATTGAATTTAAAGGATTAATGCAAGGCTCAAGCAACTCCATCTTATATGAAAGAGGACTTCAAAATAAACCAAAATGGTGAAGAAAGTATTCAAAATTCTTATTCCGTTAAGGAGATATTCTAGTTTATAAAGTTTGGTATCATTTGTGTAGAAACGACTGAAATCAGACTAGTTGTGATGTCATAGCCTCAGATTTCACAAAGTCTGTATGTATTCTATCATGTTTTGTCCTGCAATTTTGTAGCTTAAATACTATTAGATACAGTACAGCACATGTACAATTACCGACTGAAACGTTGATTAACGAAGAAGAATGTTAGTCAATGCATCACGTTAAAACTAGTATAATCCCCTCTCTAATCTCTCGGGCACAATTTGACCCTTGCTGTTGTGGTGCCGTTAAACTCTCATCAAACAAACAAACGAACTTATGTGGAGTAACGCGTAAGCTTCTTATAATTGTCTGTAATCTTTTACGTTGAGTATAGTTGAATCCTCGCGAAAGCTTCTTAAAACCACAAAACCTGACCGCAAATTCAAAGTAGTGAAATTGGGTGTCATTTTCAATGACACTGAACATTAAAGATGGTTACATTAGAATCCAAGCGGCCGGGAGTGAAATTTAGAGTTTCGCGAACACTGCAAATATTGTTCACAGATTACTGTTTAGAAAAGTAATGTTATTTACACACAAGTTCCTGTTTCTAAAGAATGAAGTCTATGAAATATGTACATATGTTTATAATATATTTTCAACTTGTTTCATGGCCTCCTTGATCGGGTATTGAATGTATAACCTCGCAAATGTGCAGCTAATTTTCCCCATTACTGCAATGTTAGTACAACTTAGCTCATGCTACTGTAGTTCTGTGAATCTTAAGTATTTGACAGCAATCGCAAACCTTCCATTATCCATTGATGCAAAATGAGGGTAAGCAAGACGAGCGGGCTTGACAAAATCGTGATTTTAAGATTACTTATGAAATTTTCAAGTGTGCAAGTGTTTGTTCATATTAACTTGTTGTCGGTCGTGGCATAGCCAGCAATAAAAAAAGTGAGGGGGTCCGAGACAAAGTATTCGAGTTTAGTCCACTTCTTTAAGTGGAGTTTTGTTTTTAACAAGTTAAAAACATACTTTTCTTGCTTTGATATCCACACAAACAATATATCACATTCATTGATATTCTTATATGCCAAAAGAGCGATAAGGTTACGATCTGTAGTCACTCCCTCCTGTTTTATTTAATATTTGATAGTTTACAAATCTTGCCGATCTTCTAAGTTCTAGCCTACTGCTGTTACGACGTATTGATTTAGCCTCAAATAGTGGGAAAATGTAATAAAATATGTTTAAAAACGATGTATATTCCAAACTGAGAAGTATTTACAATAGGCCTTAGCGTTTGTAAAGTGAAACTTTTGTGCACCATCTCGCCGTAACACTATCAGGTCTCTCAGCATAACAATACGTACATTTCCGGCATTGGCTGGGATAGCAAAGTCAAGGGGCAATCATTGAATTCAGTGAGATAAGAAGCTTACACGCTTCTACGCGTTAGTCAGCGTTATATAATCCGATTATATTGTGGCGACTTAGGTGTTAGTCTCAACTTTAGTCTGCAACATAAAGCAGACTAAAGTGTAATCTTTCCCGGTCACCTCATTGCGGAAAGCTGACTGGAAAGTTGGTTAACGTTGACTAAGGAAGAACAAAGTTGAATTCAACTTTTCTTTATGTCAATGTTATTAGTCGGTAATTTTACGTGGGCAGTACTGTGTATGTCAGGAAAGTACTTAAACAGAATCTAGTAAGAATGATTATAATTTACCACTTGAAAGTTTGAGAAAAAAATCATTCAAAACTGAAAAAAGGTAAATGAATTTTCTATAACATACATTAACAATTATTAAGAATGTGAGGATGAGGAAGCCAATCTTTCATAGTAGACTTACTACACCAGTCATTTCTACACAGGTACGGCAAAGCTTTAAACTGAAATGTCCTCTTAACGAAATAAGATATTGAAGTAGTTTACTCACCAATTTGTTTCCTTTAAAGTCCTTTTGCATATTAAATAAACTTTCTGGACCACTCAATTGCTGAGTTCTTTCAGAAAAATCCTCTGGATAAAATGATCTCCTTTCTTCATTATGCTTCCCTCTACAACCATATTTAATTCTCCTCTTCTACCCCCTCTCTACTTTGTTTTTGTTTCAACCATGCACCTCCCCTCTCGATCACAGCTTTCTGACCTTTTGTACTTGAATTTCGCTCATCCTCCCCCTGTTTTCTTTCCTACCTACCTCTAGAATGATCTGACCCCTCAGGCACAATTTAAACCTCGCTGTCATGGTGCCGTTAAGCTTTCATCAAACAAACAAAAAAACTGAGCTAATCCTTTAATAAAGAGTTATTAATGGGAGAGATGGATGGTTCTAGTTTTTGAAACTTTAAAAGGAAATGGCAGAATTTGTTTGAAATATTTGTAGCTGTAAGCCATATTTATAGCATGGAAGGTAAGTATAACTCGTAAATATCCCCGCTACACTTAGCGGTAAAGCTGTAAGCCATAATTTTGTTTTCATTCCACGCATACAAGTGAGGAATGTCATTTGTTAATAGAAGCTTTTATGGTCATTATTTTTACCACTCGCTTTCTCCCGCAGGTAGCGATCATGGTATCGTTGACGGTGTTGAAGTTGGACTGAAGAAAATGAATAAGAATGAAAAAGCACAATTAAAAATGAAATCCAAATATGCTTTCGGAAAAAACGGCAACTCAGAATTGAACATTCCCGCTGATGCTGATGTACAATACGTCATTCATCTCAAAGAATATGAAAAGGTGAGTGTAAGCCTCTCTAAAAGAATACAGCAAAGGTGAGTGTAAGCCTCTCTAAAAGAATACAGCAAAGGTGAGTGTAAGCCTCTCTAAAAGAATACAGCAAAGGTGAGTGTGAGCCTCTCTAAAAGAATACAGCAAAGGTGAGTGTAAGCCTATCTAAAAGAATACAGCAAAGGTGAGTGTAAGCCTTTCTTAAAGAATACAGCAAAAGTGAGTGCAAGCCTCTCTAAAAGAATACAGCAAAGGTGAGTGTAAGCCTCTTTAACAGAATACAGCAAAGGTGAGTGTAAGCCTTTCTAAAAGAATACAGCAAAGGTGAGTGTAAGCCTATCTAAAAGAATACAGCAAAGGTGAGTGTAAGCCTCTCTAAACGAATACAGAAAAGGTGAGTGTAAGCCTCTCTAAAAGCACACAGCAAAGGTGAGTGTGAGCCTCTTTAAACGAATACAGAAAAGGTGAGTGTAAGCCTCTCTAAAAGAATACAGCAAAGGTGAGTGTAAGCCTCTCTAAAAGAATACAGCAAAGGTGAGTGTAAGCCTCTCTAAAAGAATACAGCAGAGGCTATGCTGAGCATCATCAATGCTTACCGAGATCAGTTCAGAATATCTTACTTTTGTTTGCCCCAAAAGACCTCCAGTATGTCAATTAAGATAACAAAAATTCAATTGATTCATTGTAGAATAGGTTGAGCATAGGCAAGTACTAAGTACTGCATATTCATTTATTTACCTTCATTACGTGCACTATACCTATAAATCAATTCATGACTAACCCGGCCTGTGACTCGACCTGCACTGTAAGCAAAGTGGGTAAGCTATCCATGCAAATGCCGTTGGAAACATCACATTACTTGCCAAGTACAGAAAGCACAGTATGTGATGTTTCTAACAGCATTTGCATGGCTTACCCACTTTGCTTACAGCGCAGGTCGGATTGGTCATGAATTGATTTATAGGGACTGTACACGTAATGTTCTAAATACCATAAACTGCACATCCATATTCCATAGTTTTGAGATTTTTAATACATGTGGATGACTGATGTCATAACAGGCTCTATTCAATGTAAAAATGACACATTTTAGGGTGAACTTTGAACAATTCACCTGTAATGGGAAATTTCTCTCCCTTCTTAGATGCCCTAGGCTTTGTAACATATAGCAAGCTTTCAAGCTATATGTACCATCGATGAGTGTGGTACTGATGCATCAGTGAAAGACATCTTTGTCGTGACATGACCAATTGGACATGCACTTATCAAAAATTTATTTTACAATGTAACTTTTTGATGGGGTAATATTGAAGAAAGATTTTTGAAAAAAGATGGGTTGAAATAGAGAAAATTAAAAAAATGCACAAAATTTAACGAAAAACGATTGTTTTTTTATTGAAGACTTGCCATACTTCCAGACCTTGCTTTTGCCTGAAAACCTGTGAGGAACTTACAAAGACACCAATGCATCCAATTCCAGTTGAATTTTGACTGCCCCTATCATCAGTATCTTTTTTTGGCAAAAGTTGTGAAAAATATCATGATTTTTAGCCTTTTTGTGACCAAAATTTGGCAAAAGTCATAGTTTCTGTTTGCAATACAACTGCCGTACATGAAAAATAATGCCATAAAGCTTATTTTACCTAGTTTCAATTGAAAAACAAAGAGCAACTACCCCCTCTTTGTTCAGACCGAAATTTGAGTATGCATACAAGTCCACACACTAAAACATAACAAATCCAGTGCAGCTGTTAATGTTCACGTGAATGACCCGGTTTCGATTACCGAGTTGGATGTGCGCCTTTCTTTTTCCGCGATTAATTTAGTGGTCATTATTAATTGTTTATTTTAATTGTTTTTGCAGGTTTTGTTTTAAGAAGAAAAAAAAAATTAGAATGGTATCATTGGAAAGGAAATTCCTAAACATGTAAAAAAAAAAAAAAAACTCCATTTTTATTATTCACAATAATACAAGCTCAAAATTTTGTGCAATTTTGACCTAATTTTGCCTAAAATTTGCATATTTATGTCGATATTTTCTTTATTTTAACTATTTTGTTGAAAAGTTTATTGTCTTGGCAAAAGAAAATTGTGAAAATTAATTTGGAAAAAAAGGTCCGAAAAATTGCAGTCACGTTTTAAACCCGCTGGGCATCTAAGGGCTAAATCACAAAATGAAGGACCTATGCCATGAAACAAACATATCTTTTGAATATAATTTTTTCTCTCTTGCAAACAGGATCCACAAATCACCTGAGATTAACCTTCCTTGGGCGTAATGAACTAAATTTATAGTTGTCTTTAAGAAAATAAGTTCACCCTGTCTTTACATACGTTCAATACATTTTTGTAAAAATATAAGCTGTCCACAGGGTAGAGCTTACAAAAATATTTTTAAGTGTCCCAGGAAACCAGACAAGTGATTTGTCGCACCCTGTTCACAAATAAGCCACTGCATTTCAAGCATTGTAGCTGAGGCACCAGTAAAAGGCAAAGTAGTTAAGGGCAGTGTTACTCAATCTTCAACTAAGCTATTGTATGTCCCCAGCACGAATGCACCATTGTTGAGCACGTTACCATGGTATCAGCTATTGTATGTCCCTAGCAACAATGCACCATTGTTGAGCACCTTACCATGGCAACAGTGAAAGACATCTTTGTATCTTCAAGGTTATATACTTTCCTTAATAGACATGTTAGCCCAGCGTTTATTGCTGCTACCTTTCCACGATGCAGAATTTGTTGGGAAGCAAACTAGAGCTGTGACCGTTTAGCGTGTACACGCTACACGCTAACAAATCCTTGTAAACGTTTACTAAATACTTCATTGTGAGTAATCGTTTTTCATAGTCAGTCTTGCCGTTGAAAATCAATATGATTATTCATGATTAAAATCACACACACATTTGGCTGAATAAATTCCAATCAATGACTTTTTACAAACTGTAAACCTGATTAGCATAATTCTTTTGAAATGTGAGAATCACAAATGCGCAGTAATCACCTATGACTAGGGATATTCTGCACTTTGATTTCGCCGAAATCTGAGTAGGCCAATTTGTAAAATGCACCGGGAATGTGCAGCAGTAAACAGTGAAACTAAGAATAGGCCTAACGTTAGGCCATAAGACTTTAAATCCCACGCAATCAAGGCCTGTTTTACAAGCTGTTAATTCGACCAAAAAACACTTGAAAAATACTTGAATTGTGACAATCAGTACATTTACATGTAAATATTACCTGATGAGTCAAATAGACTCTCTCGGGACAGGGTCCAATAACTCTCGGGACAGGATGCCATGACTCTTGGGACAGGGTCCAATGACTCTCGGGACAGGGTCCAATGACTCTCCGGGACAGGGTGCACTTACTCTCTCGGGACAGGGTCCATTGACTCTCAGGACAGGGTCCAATAACTCTCAGAACAGGGTCCAATGACTCTCTCCGGACAGGGTTCGATGACTCTCTGGACAGGATCCAATGACTCTCGGGACAGGGTCCAATGACTCCCAGGACAGGGTCCACTGACTCTCTCTGGACAGGATCCAATGACTCTCTCGGGACAGGGTCCATAAAACCAACCTGATTCAATTTGCCTGCCAGGCATAGTTACCTAAATCTATAGTTGCCCTGGAAGAAAATAAGTATGCCCTCAGTATATGCTTGATTCATTTTCTGGTGAAATATAAGTTGTTCACAGGGTAGAGTTTGCAAAAATTTGTCCTGACAAAGTTCTTAGTTGTCCTTGGCAGCCGGAAAAGTGATTCCCACGATTCCTGTCTCACAAATAAGCCACTGCAATTTAAAACACATCAGCTGAGTCACCTATAAAAGGCAAAGTCGTTAAAGGCAAAGTCGTTAAAAGTAATTCATTGTAAGTCATTGTTCTGCTTTATTTAAGGTGAAAGAATCCTGGGAGATGGACCAAGCTGAGAAGTTGGAGGCAGCAGTGATTGCCAAGGAGAAGGGGACCACTTACTTTAAGGTAGGTGGATTTATCAAGTGGGTGGAGGGGAGGGGGTCGATCAGGAACTGAGGTGGACCTTTCCTTTTGTATAAATAGCTGAAACAAGGGTGGGGTGGGGGTGGGTTGATCAGGAATTGAGGTGGACCTTTCCTTTTGTACAAATAGTTGTAAGAAGGGTGGGTGGAGGGGAGGGGATGGGTTTGAGCATGAACTGGAGGACCTTTCTTTTTGTATAAATAGCTGAAACAAAAGACAAGTGAACCGTAGAATAGTATGCTGTAGATGACTAAGGCCAAAATGAAATATATGTTTGTTTGTTTCTGATATTATTTTTGCCAAATCTTGGGTCGGTGGGGAGGGAAATTTGTTTCATCAGACAAGAATTGAATCCCTTTCCTTCTTAATAAAAAATGTACCTGCTTGAGAAAATGTGACCTTTAAGCACCACAAGGTCATGACACGACCGAATGGACATGCACTTTCCAAAAAGATTTGCTTCATCAATACAGCAGTGATCCTGGTATCATTTGAAAGAGCTCGAATAGTTCTTTCAGAAAATAGAGATTTGAAATAGAGCATTTTAGTAAAATGCATAAAATTGAACGAAAAAGCAATTTGTTTTCATAAATTTACTTGTTACACTCTCAGACCTTGCTTTTGCCTGAAAACCCGTGATAAGTTGTCAAAGGCATCAGTGCATCTAATTCCAGTCAAATTTTTACTGCCCCTTTCATCAATATCTTTTTTGGCAGAAGTTGTGCAAAATTTCATGATTTTAGCCTTTTTAAGACCAATTTTTGACAAAAATCGTAGCTGCTGATCGCAATACAACTGCTGTATGCTAAAAATATCCTCAGGAAGCTTATTTGACATATTTTTAAATATAGCATTTAGTGCAACTACCCCCTCTTTGTCCACACCGTAATATAAGAATTAAAACAAATTCAGACTACTGATAGGCAATGTAGTGTTGCAGTTAGTGTGCGAGTATTGCACGTGAATGACTCGGATTCGAATATCGCACCGGATGGATGCATGGATTTGTTTTTTGCGAGTAATTGATTGATTTTGCATGTTTTGCTTTGAGGAAAAAAGGCTGGTATCAATGGAAAGGAAAATTCACAAACAATCTAAATATGTAAAAAATCCTACATTTTCATTATTCACAAAAAAACTACAAGCTCAAAAAAATTAGCCAAATTTTTTCTAAAATTTGCTAATTTGCATATTCAACTTTGCAGAAAAACTACTGTAGAAAAACAACTCTGTAGAAACATCTAAAACAAGACTACAACCATAATGTTAACCATACTAAAATGCAAGCATACTATTTGCTTTATGTGTGCGTATTATTATTGTTCCCTCAGTTTTGGAAACACTTTTTCATAAAATTAAATGTAAAAAAAACATATTTTATTAACTGCAGGTAAGAAATTCAAAATTTGTTAGAAGTGAAGACACAGTAACCAGCAGCAAACCCTGAATATTCTCATTTACAAATTCATAAATAACCATCATGCGCTAAACCCGAAGAAATCTTCTATCATTACAGGCTGGCAATTATCCATCAGCGATCAAAAAGTGGAGTAAGGTCGTCACGTTACTTGACCTCGAGCAGGGATGGAAGGAAGACGAGAAAGAAAAATCGAATTCACTGCAGGTGGCAGCGAATCTAAATCTCGCTCTCGCTTATTTAAAAATGGACAACTTTGTGGAAGCTGGTAAAGTTTGCAATAAGGTAGGTGTTTGTTACACCAGTTTTAGTTGAATGTGATTACTAAAGTATTTCGACTAATCAGCTCCTGGGTTAGTTTTTTCCTTTCTTACCTAACCAGCCAGCTGCAGATGCTGGAGGTAAAGTTGTAAGCAAATGCGAGTGAATGTAACTCATTTAAAACAGATGTATAAATGAGCATTTGAAAACCATTTTTATCATACTCTTGATCCCGTATCCTGCGTGAACTGTGCAGACAGCCTAGAGTATTTGATTGGTCGATAACATTCCGTCAGTATATGATTGGTCCATTATGGTCACATGTATTTTGGCCCTTTGACATTATTTAAATTAGTTTTTCAGAAATTGTCACTACAGATCAGAAATGTTCTATTGCAAGACTTATATGAGTTGTCTAGGAAGTTTGAGAGGGAGCTGTTGCTCTTACAATGTAGACCCTGTACAAAGAACATTGAAAGAAATACTGTATTGGACATAGCCTGCAAAAATATCATTGCACCACTTTCTTAGGCCTTAAGTTTCTTCGTAATAAGCACCCATGCTCCAAGGATGTGTACTGTGTGATTTTCAAAACTGCGTTGGGTGAACTGGTTCTATACTAGCCCCACAATGACCACCACAAAAACCTCATGAGCGTCAGATGCAAAATCATCAAATAATGATTTAAGAAAACTTATTTCAAGTCTTCGTATTAATCAAATTATGTTGTTAGTCAAAAATGTTGTGTGGGAACTTATTACAGCAGGTGTGCTTGATACGTCTAATACTGTATTTACATACAAGAATACTTGCAAGACTCCAACTTGGATGCATACCGATGATGCAATGAACAATCATTTCACGGTAGATCAGCCCTGCAAACCCCCTACTTTGGATTTCTTAAATGACTAAGGTATTAAAAGTACATAGTTGCCCTCGTTCACTCACTGCTCCCTTCTCCTCAAGTGGAGATTGGGGCCTTCAGCACAGAGATCCATCTCTTCCTGTATTGTGCCACTTCACTAACGTGATTCCAGCTCCCCATTGGAACATCTCCCTCTCCTCTGCCATTTGTCTCCATGTCGTCTTTGTTCTGCCTCGTTTCCTTTGCCCGTCTGGTGTCCAAGTCAAAGCTACCCTTGAATTATTGGTTGCATTTCTTCGTAAGATAAGTCCAATGTCCTTCCATCTTCTCTCACAAATTGTTGTGCTTGTCGGTACCGTCTTTGTCTTTATATACAAGTCATTATTTGATATTATTGTTGGCCATCTTACTTTTTGGTTCCGATGCGATAGCATCAGGAACCTATGCGGTCATGATGGCATATGTATGTGTGTGTGTATGTTTGTATGTGTGTGTGTTTGTAATGCCCAGCTCATAAACGCGATATCTCTAGAACCATACACCGGATTCATGTCATATGTGGTACACATATAGCCCATGGTCCGTCGATGTGCCCTATTGTTTTTGATGGTGCCTTATTGTTTTTGATCGCTTAATATAAAATAAAACAATCTTAAAAAAGTGATAAAATTATAGCAACCATACAGTATGTCTGTTTGTATCATACTTGCATGTTATTTTTCAGTTATTGTGTACATGCTTATGCTGTCAACAGGTTATATCACTAATATGCATGCCTCAATGTGAAAATGCAATAAAATTTGTAAACACATCACACACATGTGATATGTCATACACTGTAGGTGAGTTATGGTCCGTATATGTGACATTGATTTGGTAGTGATGTCACGTAGGTGGGGCTTTATGTAAAATTCTTGAAACAGTGACAGATGTGCAACTGTATGCATGTTTTGCATCATGTGTTGTCAACAGGTTCTATTTTATAGATATGCGTTGTGGGCAAGGCTTATGAATGTGTTTTTTAACATATTCTATGATATGCAATGCCAGTTAGTATAAAATTTAAATATCAACCAACAATAAAAATAAAAAAATGCATCGGAACCACTAAACATTTTTGTTTTCTGGTTTATTATCGTTCTCATTCATTCTCCATGTGCATGCTCCATATAGAAACACACACATACCATTTGTTTGAAATATATTCAATATTGTCCTTATGCTGTAGTTCTTTGATTTCCAAATATGGTTGAAGGTGATAAAAGTGTTTCTAGCCTTGCCTATTTTTCTCCTTCAGCGTTCCGCCATCTTTAGTCAGGGTAGCTGCTTAGTATGTGAAATCATTGACATTAACGTAATCCACCTCTTCTCCAATCATTGAAATAGGATCTTGCCTTCTAGCATTAATTCTCGTTACCTTTGTCTTGTTGTCATTCATTGTTGCTGGCCTATAAGTCTTGCTAGATCAGTCCTGCATACTCTCTCCCTTGAGATTTTTTAAATGACTCAAGATTACCTGCATCTTATGAGTGCATGTAACACCAAGTCGCCTCTTTAGTGGTTAGCTTAACCCTTGCTCTACCAGCACTTTTTTGAAAATGCTCTCTGGATGCGGTGTCAAAGATTGGGCACCCAAAACAGCAATAATATTGCCGCATGGTAGAGTAAGGGTTAATCAAGGGCTGATTATTGAAGGGTCCTCTGTCTTCCAAGCAGCAGAGTTGGGCTCGTTTTGCTTCAGTGACCCACTGGGCCGCTCACTGGGATCATGCTGCATATATTTTCAAGTTGGCATACTTGTCGCGGGTTGATTAACCCCTTACTCTACCAGCACTTTTTTGAAAATGCACTCAGGAGGGAGGGTCAAAGATTGGGCACCCAAAACGACAATAATATTGCCACGTGGTAGAGTAAGGGTTAAAACCAGCTAGAGTATATCATTACAAGTACAGTACATTGTTGCACTCAACAACAGCATAGAAATCACTTAAAGTACAACTAATTACCGCCAACGAAGTTTGAGGGAGGTTATGTTTTTGTCTTTTGTTTGTTTGTTACCAAGATATCTCAAGAACTGAAGATTAGATTTTGTTTAAATTTGGTGTGTGGTTTTGTTACTGCTTTAGGAAGAGATGAAATTTGAGATGTATCGCAACAGGAATTGAGGTGCGGGGCTGTTTTAAGATGAGATATGTAAAGACTTACATAGTTGAAACTTTTCAATGGATTCCAATGGAATATCCTAAACAATGAATTCATGCCCTGAAAAGAATTCAAAACAATGAATTTTCTGGACTCGTAAAATTAGATCAAGTGTTTTCTGGTAACAAATGAGTGGGAGGTTCAAGTCTCACAAAACTTATCATGCAAAGTGTCCAGTACAAGTGATTGAATGTCCATGAGCTAATTTCATGTTTAATTTATGTATTTGTATTTATAAGATCAAAGAGTGCTATTATATTGTTTAAATTTATTTATATTCTTCAAATTTTATTTTCTCCATTTTAGGCCCTGGAGCTAGATGAAAATAGCGAGAAGGGGTATTTCCGCCGTGCACAGGCATTCTTCGGTCAAAGAGACTTTGATTTAGCCAAGGCAGACTTCTTGAAAGTGGTCGAGCTTGCACCAGAAAACAAAGCAGCGAAGAATCAGCTGACGATCTGCAACGCAAAGATTAAAGAACAAGTGCAGAAGGAGAAACGTTTGTACCAGAACATGTTTAACACCATTATCAAAGAAAACGAAGAAATGGTAAGTGGTTAAATACTAGAACATGTTCAACACCATTTTTAAGGAAAACGAAGGAATGGTAAGTGGTAAAATACCAGAACATGTTAAATACCATTATTAAAGAAAACGAAGAAATGCTAAGTGATAAAATACAAGAACATGTTCAACACCATTATTATAGAAAATGCAGAAATGATAACACCACTATGAATCAGCAAGCTACATTGGCTACCAATGCTTGATCAGCAAGCTACATTGGCTACCAATATCAAAACGGGTCACCTACAAAACACTTCTCTTCATCTACAAAATCCTGAATGGTGAGGCGCCTTGGTATTTAAAGGATATAATCAAGATAAGAAAACCCATACGTGAACTCAGATCAAAGTAATGACTCCACCCGACTTCACATACCCATATCCAATTCTGCCATAGGTGACAAAGATTTGAAATACTTGCATCCAGATCCTGGAACACTTTACCCACCCACATGAGAACTTCTCCATCCACCACAGTATTAAAAAAACTCTTAAAGACCCACTTATTTTGATATTTTTCATTTTGTTTTTATTTTACTTTGTAAGCGCCATGGTACTTTGGTAAATGGCGTATTTAAATAACATTTATTATTATTATTATTATTATGAAATCAAAGAAAGAAATGATAAGTAGTAAAATACCAGAACATGTTCAACAAAATTATCAAACAAATGGTAAGTGGTAAAATACCAGAACGTGTTCAACACAATTGATAAAGGAAACAAAGAAATGGTGAGTGGTTAATACCAGAGCATGTTCAACACCATTATCAAAGAAAATATTAGAAATGCTAAGTGATAAAATGATAGAACATGTTCAACCATATCTCCTTGCATGAATAGATTATTTTATAAAAAAGATGTGGAATGGGATGGGATGTCATCAGTGACATAGGGTAGGAGGCTATGTGGTCCATAGGGAAGGAGGCCATAGGGACATGGCATGTAATGCCATGTGGGACATAAAGTAGGATGTCATTGGGACATTGGGAGGGATACCATGTGGAACGTATGGTGGGACATAAGGTAGGATGCCATGTGGGACATCAGATGGGAAGCCACTGATGCGGGACATATGGTGGGATGGCATGGGGGACATCGGAAGAGATGCCATGTGGGACACAGAGAGAGATGCCATGTGGGACATGAGGAGGGATGTCATGTGGGTCATAGGGTGAAATGCCATGTGGGACATGGTGGAATGCCATGTGGGACATATGGTGGAATGCCATGTGAGACATACTGTATGGTGGAATGCCATGTGGAAGATATGGTGTAATGCCATGTGGGACAGGGCATGGAACGGGATGTTATGGGGTGGGATGTCATTTGGCACATGGGATGGGATCCATGTGGCACACAGGATGGGATATATGTGGGACATAGGGTGGGATGCCATGTGGGAAATATGGTGGAATGCCATGTGGGACAAGAGATGGGATGGGATGTCATGTGGGATATGGGGTTGGATGCCATGTGGCAAATGGGATGCCATGTTGGACTTCCTGTGAGATGCCATTTTTTATAATTGGCCGAGCCATATGATATGGCTGTCAATTTGCATGGGCATGCGAACCATGACGGTATTTACGGTTCTAGTTTAAGAAAGCACTGTTCCGTGGAACAAAAGTGAAAAATAAAAAATTGGACCCCTGGCACTGTTCCATGGAACAGTGGTGAAAATTTGTTAATTCAACTTTTGAAAAGGGTCTTGAAAAAAATATTTAAAGGTCTGGAAAAGGTCTTGAATTTCATTCAAAGAAAGGAACAAGAGAAGAATGAAAAGAATATGCAGGAATTCCCAATCGAAAATGCCGGGGGTGTGGGAACTCTTTTGAAAGGTCTATCATAATTCTTTGAAGTGGTGCAGCAAATTCTGACCAAAGGAGTCTTTGCCATGCTGCCCCCAATAAATTTCTAGCAGGAATATACATACATGTTAGTCACTGAAAAGTGACTAAGATATACAAATTTCAAAGAAATTTAAAGAATTACATTAGGATTTTAAGTTGTTCGACCAGGTGTGCAGACCTGCCAACTAGTACGATTTTGCCGTATTTAATACGGGAAAATGTTGAGAATACGATTGTACGATTTTTGGCACCAGAATATGATTTTTAACCATTTGCGGCTGCGGCAAAAAAATAAATTTAAAAGAAAAGAAAAGTATCTACCTACTGTGGTGTAGCGGTTATCATACCTGTCTACAGACCACGAGGCCCTGGGTTCAAGCCTGGGTTGGGTAGACACGCCAGTGCACCACAACTGCTTATCAAAGGCCGAGGACATTGACTTGCTTGTCGATGTTATGTCTGTCCGTACGTTGTACCTGTGTTCTCGTCCGGGTCGTATTAGGCATTTCGTGATAGCTAGCGTTGTTACTATCATACCCAGAAATGCAAAAAAGCAACTGCCGCGTACAATAAGAGAAAATGGAAGTACAGTATTAATTTTTTTTCAGCCACAGTAAACCTTTGTTTTGTACATTTTGTTTGAAGAGTACATTTTTTCAATCAAAAATACAACTTTTGTAGTTTTAGAATACAGTTTGGTGGTCCTAAAGATTGGCAGGTCTGGGTGTGCATCAGGTGTGCATCCAAATTTAGCAAAAATTAAAACGGAACAAAATTTTAAGAGCCATATCTCAAAAGCTAAATGTGCTTTCAATAATTCAAGAAGCGATGTGCTCACATGTATCTGATACATGTCCATAAACCTTTAAAACATCTTGTACAGTAACATTAACTGTCATGTGAATAGACATTGAAATATTCTTTTCAAATAAAATAAAAGTTTTTTTTTTTTTTTTTTTACAGGAAAGAAAGGAACAAGAGAAGAATGAAAAGAATATGCAGGAATTCCCAATCGAGAATGCCGGGGGTGACGACGGAGTCGATAAGTCGACCGAAGACGACATGGGCGACACCGAAGACAAGAAGTTGACAGAAGACATGGGCGACACAGAAGACAAGAAGATTGAAGACATCGTGGGCGACACCGAAGACAAGAAGACCAACACCATGGACACAAAGGATGCTCAGGAAGATGGTGAAGGTAGCAAACAAGTACCTGAAGAGGTTGGAAGCAGTGAGGGTTGATGACGTCTGATGCAATGTGGGGTGGAGCTTGAGCCCATGTGGGGTGGAGCTTGAGCCGATGTGGTGTGGCACAGATTGATAGCCTGGTAATGCATGCAAACCTACCTTAATGAGACAGTCGTCTTTATGAAATATGCAATTGGGGATGAAAACTTTGCAGACTTACCTGCAATCATGGAATGTACTGTTATCAGCAAATTGTGATCCACTTTAATTTGTTTTTCATTTAAAATAAGAGAAAGTAATATTATGTGATGCTTAGACTTTATTAGGTCGTTGATAATACGATTAATTTATTTACACTTAAAACCTACATTTTCAAGTGGGTGTAATCAGCAGCATCTGTGAATAATTTATCATTTCATAAAATGATATAATAAAGAATGCTTTTACTTTCCAAAGACAAAAGTTATTTTAAGGGATTACTTCTGGGTCAAGCAAGTCCAACTTGTATGAAAGAGGACTTCAAAAGAAACAAAATGATGAAGAAAACATTCAGAAATCTTTTTCATTAACCCTTTAACTCTACCACGTGGCAATATTATCACTGTTTTGGGTGCCCCATCTTTGACTCAGCCTCCCGAGCACGTTTGAAAAAAAGTGCTGGAAGAGTAAGGGTTAATCAACCTGTGACAAGTGTGCCAACTTAAAAATATATGCACTATGATCCCGGTATGCAGCCCACGGGCCACTGAAGTGGAACGAGCCCAACTCTGCTGCTCAGAAGACAGAAGACCCTTCAATAATCAGCCTGTGCTTAACCCTTACTCTACCTCGCAGCGATATTATCACTGTTTTGGGGGCCCCATCTTTGACTCTGCCTGCCGAGTGTGTTTTTAAAAAAAAGCTGGTAGAGTAAGGGTTAAGGATAAACAACTGAAATCAGACTAGTTGTGATGTCATAGCTTCAGATTCCCCTAAGTCGTATTCTATTCTATTTTGTTCTGCGATTTCGTGGCTTAATACATGTCAGAAAAGTAGCAAAACAGATTATAGTATGGATAATTATAGTTTACCACCTGAAGAAAGTTAAAGGGAAAATAATTTAATTTTCCACCCCTCTCTACTTTGTTTTTGTTTCAACCATGCACCTCCCCTCTCGATCACAGCTTTCTGACCTTTTGTTCTTGAATTTCTCTCATTCTCCCCCTGTTTCTTTTCCTTCCTACCTCTAGAATGATCATCAATTTTTACAATAAGTTAAATCAATTTTCTTGATAATACTTCAAACATTGTTAAAAATCATAAAGACGAGGACGCCAACCTTCCATAGTAGACTTACTACACCAGTCATTTTCACACAAATATTACAGAGCTTTAATTTGAAAATCTCCTTATTGGAAAAAAGAAATTGGAATGCTTTCTTCACCATTTTGTTTGTTTTAAAATCCTCTTATATAAAAGATAAGCTTGCTATTCCACTGAACTAATCCTTTAAAGACTAGCAAATGTGAGCACTGCAAAATGGAAGGCACATTTCGCATCTAATGGAAAACGAGCACAGCATGATGTCCTTAAAAGTGACCAGAATCCAAAGCTTCCATTAGAACTACATACGGTAGGAAGTAGCTGTTTGATTGAGCTTGAGGGGGGAAGATACCTCCCCCACCCCCAATGACACACCTACCAGGTATCTTGATGGCAAAATCATGTTCATATGTTTCATTGCACACCAAACAATGATTCATTACACTTGTGTGTCTCTTTACCATAAAAGCTTTTGTCCAGAGCTATGAACTTGGAGTGTGCTTTTCATGCTAAGAGTTAAACAACTTTTAAGTAGAACTTACAAATTCTTCACAGCCTGCCCTTCTCTCTTATTTGTAACTTGAACTGATAATTTTTTTGTTTCTACCAAAGAAACTGAGATTTTTGTGTTAGATTGTACCAATTTTGTAATAAATAACGTAAATTAACCTTTATATGATGTGTCCTTCTGCCACAGCTATCCTCACATTATGTCCAATGTGATGCATAACTATAGCTTTTAGACCTTGCAAGCATCAATTGCATGATCCACATCAATTGCACAATCCGCATCAATTGTACGATCTGCGTCAATTGCACGATCTGCATCAATTACACAATCCGCATCAATTGCAAGATCCATATCAATTGCAAGATCATCATCGATTGCACAATTCTCATCGATTGCATGATCTGTGCTGATTGCACAATCTGCACCAGTTGCACAATCTGCATCGATTGCACAATCTGCATCGATTGCACAATCTGCATCGATTGCACAATCCGCATCGATTGCACAATCTGCACTGATTGCACAATTCACATCATTGCACAATTCGCATCATTGCACGATCCACATCATTGCACGATAAACATCAATTGCACGAACCATGTCAATTGCACGATCCACATCAGTTGCACGAACCGCATCAATTGCACGATCAGCATCAATTGCACGATCAGCATCAATCATACAATCTGCAGCAATCATTCGATCGACATCAATCGCACGAGTTGTGAACATTTTTCATTCCCAATCATGTTGGTTGTCAGTATGTGATTGTTGAAGGTCGAGGTCGTATCTACCAGATCATTACCATTTGGAAAAGTTTTTACTTAAATACATGGCTGAAGATTTCAAATGATTTACAAGATTATAAAGGAATTAATATTTCTATTAAAGGCAGTAAAAACTTTTTGCCTCAGAACTCCTCTCGGAACATAAATGTATTCAAGTGCGATCTTGTCCATTATGAATGTCAATCTAATCTCTCTGGGACAATTTGACCATTATTGCCGTAGTGTGGTAAAACCCACCAACCAACCAGCAATCATAATCTTATGGTTGTAGTTGGGTGCACCCTGTAGACAGAGGCTGAGTCTCTAGTGCTTGAGCCCGCAACCAGACTCGATTCCCTAGACTGAATGAGTCCATCCTATTAGAGTCAAGACCCCTGGAATTTCATTTCTAGGTATTTTGAAGGATATTTATTCGTACAATACAAGCAATATAAAGTTTTTGGCTTAATTTCCTTCTTTCTTTGATAACTCCTTTCAAAGCCTGATACCCAAAAGGTATTTACACGCAATGTTGGTCCATTCTAAATGTAGTCATTCCTGTCAATACTATAAATCAAGATTTGTATTTTCATCATCGTCATCACCTTATTCCTGTACCGTGCAAAAATCTCTGATTTATACATGTACATCTTTGCTAGTGATGAATATTCATAGTGGTATATATGTAAATGAGCTTCCCAATGTTTCTTAGCTGTCGCATTTAGTTCTATTCAGTAGTGTCTTCACTGTCTTTCATATATTCATTGTAGATCAAAAATTGTTGCATTTTTTTCTTCACAATAATTTGAATATGCTGAAAGGAATTTTGCAATGCATGAAAATACAAATTTAAAGTGCAGAGTAGGTAGCATTTGAAGTACAGAGAAGGTAGCATTTAAAGTGCAGAGAAGGTAGCATTTAAAGTGCAGAGAAGGTAGCATTAAAAGTGCAGAGAAGGTAGCATTTAAAGTGCAGAGAAGGTAGCATTTAAAGTGCAGAGAAGGTAGCATTTAAAGTGCAGAGAAGGTAGCATTTAAAGTGCAGAGAAGGTAGCATTTAAAGTGCAGAGAGGGTAGCATTTAAAGTGCAGAGAAGGTAGCATTTAAAGTGCAGAGAGGGTAGCATAAAAAGTGCAGAGAGGGTAGCATTTAAAGTGCAGAGAAGGTAGCATTTAAAGTGCAGAGAAGGTAGCATTTAAAGTGCAAAGAGGGTAGCATTTAAAGTGCAGAGAAGGTAGCATTTAAAGTGCAGAGAAGGTAGCATTTAAAGTGCAGAGGAGGTAGCATTTAAAGTGCAGAGAAGGTAGCATTTAAAGTGCAGAGAAGGTAGCTTATAAAGTGCAGAGAAGGTAGCTTATAAAGTGCAGAGAAGGTAGCATTTAAAGTGCAGAGAAGGTAGCATTTAAAGTGCAGAGAAGGTAGCATTTAAAGTGCAGAGAAGGTAGCATTTAAAGTGCAGAGAAGGTAGCATTTAAAGTGCAGTGAAGGTAGCATTTAAAGTGCAGAGGAGGTAGCATTTAAAGTGCAGAGAAGGTAGCATTTAAAGTGCAGAGAAGGTAGCATTTAAAGTGCAGAGGGTAGCATTTAAAGTGCAGAGAAGGTAGCATTTAAAGTGCAGTGAAGGTAGCATTTAAAGTGCAGTGAAGGTAGCATTTAAAGTGCAGTGAAGGTAGCATTTAAAGTGCAGAGAGGGTAGCATTTAAAAGATAGAATAATTTATACTTTGGATAATGTGACTCCAAGTTTAATAAGAAAAACATTACAATTATGAAAGATAATTATTACCCTGCATGCGTCACTCATTTATTATTACATTTTGTTTTATTGTATACAAGCCTGCAATGGCAGCACAGCTGGGCGGGTGGGGAAAATACTTTTAGGTGGAAGTATATCAAATTATTAATACATGAAGTAATTCATCAAAGTTGAGACATCGTAATTTCTCAACAATTAGCCACCCCCAGGCCCCCCTATATTTTTAAAGCTCCGGCACCCCTGATATATGTTAAATCTTGGTAGTTATAGTACCTTATGTTGTTCATATGTTACCCAGAAATTTTGCCATTCTATAACATGCAATATTTGAAAGGTCCCTGTTTTCCTGAGAAAGGTATTCTTGAAGAAATCAGAATTGGTTCAAATCATTTAGTAACTTGCTTCTAAATTAAAGAATATATTTCAGTAACTTAAGCTTTTGGCCAAAGACATAATTATTAGTGAAGATAGCTAACATTGTCAATTGTTCATTACTATTTAGTTAAAGGGAGTACGTGCCCCAAAATAGAGGGCAGCAGTGGTGCCAGAATTTTTGCCCAGCGGAGGTCTAGCTTCCCTGTCAAGGAGGCTAAATTGCAAATACAATATGTAACTTACATACAAAATGTTCTTATCACTACCTGACAGATAAACAAAAATCCCTGATGGGGGATAAAGGTCCTCGCCAGGGTATGGGGGTCACCTAGCTTGCATTGGTTCCACCCCTGAGGTAGGAAGTGAGGTGAATTCCTGCCCAAAATGGAAGGGAGTAGTATTTTGAGTTGCTTAGTTCTGTTGCATAGGATTAGTATCACAGAATGTCTCCTTGACATGAGAATTCATAGTTAATCCAAGTGTCCATTGCATGTTTTGTTCTATTGGTAATTTTGCAAGACAGGTGAAGGTTAGCATTAGTTTGTACTCAGTTTTGGGGTTACTACTGGAAGGGGGGGGGGGTGCATGTTACTTTGATAAGAATTAACTATTGATTGTGAGATGTAATCACTATGAGTGAAAATTAACTAAGCAGAATAGTTTTCACTTTTCTGCTGCGGACAGTGTTCCAATTTTTGACTTGAACTTTCCATATTAAAATATTTGTCGTTTTTGTTTGAGTTGTCCAAACCAGTGAAGTGTGACACTTACCCAAATGCAATCTGTTTCTTTAAGGTCAGGTATGATTTTGAAAATCAAAGACATTGTTTTATAGATGTATAGATTCGGAAAATAAAATGAAAGCTCAGAAGATCTGTTCATGTTTATTTTTGGTTCCGATGCGATAGAATCAGGAACCTATGTGGTCATGATGGCGTGTGTGTGTATGTATGTGTCACATGGTGGACGAAGGTTTGTACTGCAGACCCTTCCTCTTGACACAAATGAAAAGCAGGAGACCTGGTTGAAGTATCTCAAACTTATATTATAGCTAATTTCCAAAGATATTTAGCGGATATACATTCATATTTACAAATTTGTGAATGAAAAACCCAAAATGAATCTAAGGAAGAAAAAAACTTAAATTATACCGCTATGTGCTATCCGTTGTGCTTCTGATTGTTACGCTATACCGGTATATCGTATGGGTTTCGAAAACCGGAACCGCGATATTGCTCGAGTTGCGCGAATATACTTTTTGCGTCCTTGTTTTTATCATCATGCTTTCAGTTCCTACGACTATTTGTTCCTGACCGAGGTTTCCAGACTATAACCGTGGAACACCACCACTGTGAGCAACTCAACTCCTGAGTCCAACACCCTGTTTATTATAAACAATAAGAGAACCCCCTAAATAATACTTTTTCTACACTTATTGGTGAAATATAACTGCAACAACATATAGGCCTAACTTCATTATAGTTGTGTCAATTCTGATTTACTTCAAATGATTTATAGCACTAAACAATAAGTGCATTAGAAACATGTCCTGTTATATGATCATGATATAATTACGAATATAGCTATACTAAATAATCATAGCACCCTTTCATCCAGAAAACTATAGCGCTATGGAAGGCACCATTTTGAATACAAAATGGCGACATGGGGACGCCACTTTAAATAACAATATGGCGGCAATTAAGATCGCCAAGCTAAATAACAGTAGACATTTCCATGACTTCTTCACTGACGGCTCCACACGGGAAGGCTCCTCTGCAGCCGCTGCCACCTATCCTGGCCTCGTGCACCCTCGATCCTCAAGGTTACCCGACGGCACCTCTATCTACTCTGCCGAGGCGAAGGCCATCCTCCTAGCCTTAAACTTCATAGAACTCTTTTTCCGACTCCGTTTCGTCATCTTCTGTGACTCTAAATCCGTTCTCACTGGCATTCTCAACATGCTCTGGCCCAACCCTCTCATTTTACAAATCCTCAACAAACTCCACAGTCTTTCCTCTCTAGGAAAGAAAATTCTCTTTTTTCTGGATTCCCAGGCACGTCGGCATCCCTGGCAACGAGAGAGCCGACAGAGCCGCCATCAAAGCTCTGTCAAATAACATCTCTCCGTTTCCTATTCCACACTCAGACCTCCGTCTCTCCATCCCCAACTACATCAACAATACCTGGCAAAACTCCTGGAATTACGAAACCAGTAATAAACTTCACACCATCAAACCCAAAGTCGGGACCAAAATCCCTCTGCATAGTCACAACCACAGGGAAGACATCGTTGTCACCCGAATTCGCCTCGGCCACTCCTCTCTTACTCACTCCCATCTCTTATCCGGCTCCCCTACCCCTCTCTGCCTCACTTGCTAAATCGATCTCTCCAACAAGCATATTTTCTTAATCTGCCCCCTCTACCAGAACTTCAGATCTCTTCTCTCCTCACTCTCTTCAATCTCGGACCTATTAGAAAACAATTCTTCCTCAAACATCATCAACTTCCTCCGCAACAACTTCTTTCGCAACAACAATTTCTTCCACCACATATAATCTCCTCCCCTCTTCTCCTTCTACGCCTAACCTTACACACCCTTTTCTTTTCACAAAACTTTTTCTTCCACATTTAGCTTTTTGCTTTTATCTCCCTTACAAACCTTCAATCTCCTCACTATCCTTACTATTTATTAACACTCTCTTGGCACATTTGACTCTGACTGTCGCGGTGCCGTTAAACATCAACAAACCAAACCTAAATAACAATATGGCAGCAATTGAGAGCGCCATTTTGAGTAACATGCATGACGACCGCTCTAGTAAATACTGAAATATCTCAACACTTGTAAAGAAATTAAAGGCGCTCTTACTTAGTCACACACGAATTACATGAATATAGAGGGTGTGCCTCTTTAATTACTTCCCGCCAATTTCACATTAACCAATGTTATCACAAACTACGCACTAATCAATCAATCATTCATGTTTACCGATTGTGCCCCCGTACCATAGTAATTACCTGACCTGACATTCTCGCTCATCGGTTTTACAATAAACAAATACATAGGGCCTATGGAAGCAAGACTATTTTGCTTGCTGTAGGCTTCTCCCGAACTATCGTTGTTTCAACCCCTGAACATCATTCTCAGTTGTTTCCGTTCACAATCATAACTCTTACTAATAACTTCTTCCTGTTTAGGGCTGTTACAAGCATTTAACCCATCCATAACCTATTACGCATGATTCAAACATATACAACAATACACATTGGGATGCTTAAGATAAATTCTCCACCTGTTTCTTCATTCTAAACTCAGACAATCATGGCCAAAGTGTTTTTCCCTTTTCTTAACCCCGTGCACCCTTTTCAATAATGGAAGTGAATGTAAAAGTTGCCTTCCCAAGTCATGTCCCAACATTGAAACGAGGTAGAAGAGAAATAAGGGATCCGTATTATTTTTAATAATTGTAGTCTAGTGTGCTTATTATTTGAAGTATTGTTCTGTAAAATATTATCTGATCCCCACACAAGTCTTTCTGTCTCGACAGAAAACAGATCAGTTAGAAACAAGTAATTGATTAACCATGTCAATTATATGATAAAACCGTACCCCGGCTTTTTGACCTTTACATGATATTTCTTCGGATGTTTGAGGTACAGAAATGCATTTCGGAAGGAATTACCGAGATTTAACATGAACTCTTGAAGTTCCGCTTTAGATTGATATAAAGTATAAACAGTCTGAATATGTCATTCATTAAACCCACGGCCTTACCGTATACATTACAAATGTTTGACCTGTGAGATTTCGGCATGTGTGAAATACTACATAAGAGTCGATGTCTTGTTAAAGCGCTTGCACACCAAAACTATAGGACACATTTAACGTTATGGTCGTATCAGTTGCAGACATCTTTAAATGTTTTCACACCTTTTTTTTTTTATTAATTTTTTTAAAGGAGGATAATGTATTGGACTACAATTTCCCCCATTTTTTCGCATTGATGACCTTTATACTTCATCCGTTCTTTTTAATTTTACTAAAATAAACCACGCATACACATAACTGATACAAACAGTCCGGTTCGTACCCCGATCGGGAGAACACTTTTGTTCTCCCGATCAGGGATCCTTTACAGAAGTATCCCACAATGCATCTATCCAAATTCAAAGTTTGTATAGGAATATTATAAGAATCAGACACATCACTAAAAGCTAGTTATTTTAATTTGACACGAATGGTGACGGAAATCTACAAAAGTACAAACGGCAATGATTAGTTTCAAGGCGCTAGAACAAATGCCAAATTATACTTAAGATTTGTGTTAAAGACTTAACTGTTTCAGGTGGATAAATTCGAGGCATGCCACTTGGTTTGTTGACAACAGAAATTGTTGACTGGGAAGAATATCCGTAAAAACATTGAGTGGTTTCAGGCGGGTTATAGTGATTACATTGGTCAAAAGGGATTTACTACAGTACTTGTAGCTTCCTGGTTCTTTTTCAATAAACAATAAAATCATAAATTGCTTGTTACTACACGCATTAAAGATTGTCCAAAGAATCCCCGAATAATCCTTCAGACTTTATATTGTTTTTTTTGTTTTTTAAGGGAGGGGGGAGGGGGGTTGGAGCAAATATCCTCCACGCAATATGATCTATTTACGGGTCCGGACTGCTTTACTTGACAAAAGTATACGTTAAGTCTCAAACGGAGTCAATTGGTCCAATAAAGTGGATATAATAAGACATTGTAAATATTAGCGCAAATTGTGCTTTGTGGATTTCAATAAATTTTGAAGCAATTCAGCTTATTTGCATATGCAGTCCATAAACAATAAACCTGTATACTGAGCTGTTGCCCTTGCTGAGAAAGTCCGAAATATTGATAAATATTAACAAAAAGCAGAATTGGAGTCATTCAAGAAATTTAATGATGCGATGTTATTATCTTGGTGTAACAAGTTGTTTCAAATGCAGTTGAATTCACAATGATGGGATACAGACAGCCGCACCCACTAATTTAATCAATATAAGTTTGATATTTACTACAGCAATTTCATATACCACATGTTTCGAACTAAAATTTGAACTTTGATTATAATAACCTGTTGCGTTTTGATAAACGGAAGCAAGTGGGGAAGTCCCTCACTTCATAAACCAAAAACATACACTGGAGGTTCATGATTGGTGAAGTAATTAATGTGTATGCTGTCCTATTACGGAAGTCATCTGGTTATCATAATCAGATAATTGTTTTACAGTCTTCCATATGGTTGTCTTGATTATCAGTATTTGTGGGCATTTCTCAGTGAATGTGAAATTGATACATGAAAATAATACAGCGTGAACAGGTGTAACAATTGTTGGAATAACGTGTATTGATGGAGCTTCGCCTAAACAGTAAATAATCTTCATATCCATTTGTTCATTTATTTTGTCATTCTAATTGCAAAAAGCAAACGCCTGTATCGCCTGTATGCAGGAAAGGGGCAAAGTGTGTTAGAATACTATTTGGAATACAATGTCAATAATCATATATGTTTCTGAAGATATATTTTTTGTGTGAAAAAAAAACGTATCTGAATATTGTGTAAGTACTAGAAAGTGTTACTATTGCGACTCTTGTAACTTAGTTTTCAAACGTGTGTTGCCGAAATCTTGATGAATATTTAAAGTAGTTTATGAAATGAAGATAGATTTTCTTCATTTCTAGGATATTTATTATTTCTGGCTGTTATAATTTCTTTATAGTAATTCGTAAGGTACCCATTGTATTGTATCCATATATACCCATTTTCATGAATATTCATAGATTATGCAAATTAGGTGGAATACTGGCTCCTGATTGGTCACTACATGTATAGGCTCCTCGAATGCCCCGCCCACTTCTTAGGCTCTTCCCAGACGGCCGAAGGTCGTCAAATTAGGAATACTGGCTCCTGATTGGTCACTACCTGTATAGGCTTCTCATGATTTACCACACAACCGAAGGTCGTCAAATCTTTTGGAGGGAAAACAATAAACACAAACACAATGTCATAATTCAATTTTCTCTTTCTTATATTTGTGGTGGCTCTTATAAGAGCCTTTGGGTTCTTTATCGATCGGCCGATCGACCTGCTACTGTCCTCCTCCCGTACTCCACCGATGCCCATCAGTTTCTTTGCTCCTCAGCATTTCTCGATGCGTTTCTCAATGCGTCATCACGTTGGCTCGATATGCTCCTCTTTCCCAAGGTGGCTTAGACATGAATCTTTTCCTCTTCTGGGCTTTTACCTTGTAGTTGTCGAGAAACTGACGATATGCCTGAGCTCTCGTAGTGTAAAAACGCATACGAGCGTTGGAGTTGCGTGCTTTACCCCAGTTGCTTCTCTGATTGAAACTGAGAAAGGACTAGAGGGTTAATTAAATTGATTTAACTGCAAATATTTCTTTTAAGATTTATAACATTTTCTATAAAAAATATCTTTGCAGATATAATGGTCTCATCATTATCTTTCTTGTTCGTCATCTTCATGTATGCATATGCTGCGCCTACGGTGTCTTGTTATGATCTACGCAATAGTAGATGCTCGGTATACATAAGGTAAAAATGTTTGGCTACAATTCTAGCAGTTTTTATGTCAATATTTTTCAAGGGAAAAAATTAAGAACACAATGTCACATGCTTGATATTACTAATGGTCATAAAGTTTATTCATTTCATTCATGATAATGACGCATTAAAGAAACAAATTGGTAACAGCTACTGTTATAAGTTCCGTCCTTTTACATTTGACAAATGTTCAAGGTACCATCCTTTGATGATGCCATTCACTCACTCTTGTTTTCAACTGCACCAAAAACACATCGCAAGAAAATATAAGTTACAAATGCCACTCCCTTCTATCAATTGAAAATATTTAATTTATTACCAGAACTTTACCTCACCTCGTCTCTTCAGGCCTCCTAGCCCATAAGGCTGCAGTGCACTCTCTCTACTTGACTCTGTTATGTGCAACTTGTCTGGCCTCTGTCTGCGAGCTCCATTCCATCACTTTCCTCTCCTTCTCGACAGTCCTCTCCAGATCGTTCTAGGACGACCAACTTTCCTTCTCCCGTCTGTTTTCCAAGTGATAGCTGTCACACAGTGCTTAATAGTGCGCATGCGCAACACATGACCAATCCACACCTCCACCTTCTTCTTTTTACTTCAGTGCTGATTTTGTCATGTTTACTGTTTCTCAGTATTTCATCGTTTTATTAACAGAACAAGTATTGTATTAATAGTTGGACTTTACAAGTAGGTGGATATAGGTTTATGAACACATTTTCAAGTGTTGCTTTTATATACATAAGGCAGATCACGACGCAACACAGCTGCGTGCGTATAGATCCAATAAATGTATTCGACTCTAATGAAAAAAAGTGTTAATATGACACTAAAATGACATATTGACATTAGTCCTTGCTGGGTTACATGTCTCTTGACATAGTGCTACTATAAACTAATGCTTAAGGGAAATGTGGTCCAGGAACAAGTGTTTACAAGTCAAAATGATTTCTTGTAATATGTTTTTATAACAGAACGGACTTTTCTTTTCAAACAAGAAGCAAATGACTACTCTCAAATATGACGTTATGATGATACCTTACATGAAATTTCAACCTTTATTTAATTTTGATTTGGTCTTTTATCATATCATCAATACTAGAAAAATATTTCAATCGTAAATATTTACTTCAAATATTATATTTTCGCACAAAAATATTAAACTTTTCTCACAGATGCACTGTCCCTCGGCGGGAGATATATCCCATGCTAATACGGTCGTGTCCATGGTGGAATAGTTGTGTAAGTACGAGGTAAGTATACAAGCTTCAATGTCTGTAGACAGAACATTGTGATACAATAATCATAAAGGTTATCATCCAATGTTTTGTTCGAGTAACTAAAATTGTGGAAAAACAATAGATTACCATGGTCAATAAAATGTTCAAGGAGTTATACTTTTTTAACCAATTCAAGTATCATTTCATCATTAAAACGAGTATCGGATATCAACATGGGAAATTGCAACATTTCTTTGCGTCACCCACATTTGTGAACTAATCCCCGGCGTGTGTTTATCACTATAAATAACAGGCTAATAGAATAATTGCAGTGAATATTTATAATTATTTCTTATTTCTTATTCTTTTACAGCCAAATAAGGAGTTCAAATAATCAAAAGTAGAGTTTCACTGTAACCTATAAAAACGTATTCTCCTTATTTTTCAAAATATCTTATCATTATTTTTGCAGATATGCATATAGAGTAGTATACCGCCACACCTTTCGTTTAGAACCAACGTGTTGTCCAGGATACCAAACTATCGGTCCAATTTGCGCTCGTAAGTTAAAGCCTAGCTGTGCTGTCTATTGTTTATAATATTTAGAAAACGGCGTGGTAAACATCAGTATCAAATGGGAGTGGAAAATGTTTATCCATAAAAGTAATGAAGCTATTTTCAAGTTTTAAGTTTCCCGTTGCAAAGATATTTTCCCAGACGTATTTTTAATTGAATATGTAACATTGCATAAGACTTTAAGGTTAGAATAACAAAGGATCATGCGAAATATCACAAAATGGCGGCTTCTATTCAGCAAAATGTTTCTACTTTTACGAACATTTTTTTCGCATCAATAGGCATGCCCGGACTGATGACAGGTGTTTATACTTAGTTTCCATCTGTCCATGGATGGTGCAATCGTATGAAAAGAAATGTGCCCCCCCCCCCCCTCCATCTCGACCCCCTTGGACGGGATGCCAGAACATCGCAAGCTAACTCCCCGTCAATGGTAGTACTCATTTTACAACCTGCGTGGAGCGGTACCAAACAGGATAAGGTGCCTTTCCCCAGGACATAACACAGTAGCTTGGCCGAGAAGCTTTCCTAAAGGGTAGAATCATTTCTGAAATGGGTGGTGAAGTGATCGCTTCTGCGTTTTAGAGCCAATATCTTCAAATCTATGAGTCATTTTGCGAACACAGGTTACATGCAATGGTTTTTAACAGCGGTTGTAATGATGTCAGCTATTCAATGGGTCACTACCCAATTTTTTCCCCCTTAACCTGTTATTAAAGTAGCAGGTGAATATATTAGTTCTAATTTGCAGCCATTTGCTATCAACGATGTGGAAACGGCGGCTTTTGTGCTGGGCAAAATATATGTTCGTGTAAACATGGGTACTATGGAAGTCGCTGTGAAAATGGTAAGATGTCAAGTGTCATTTCCATATTGTGAACGCTACGATAGATTATGATATTCTTCAGATAATAACCATTCCATTTTGAAAATGTATGTTTTTAATTTCATGATTATCAACTACTGATCATTAAACCTTTGATGTTAGTTTTGCCTTAGATTACGTCAATTTAGGTGAGTTTGTTTAACTATAGATCCTTAATTTCACTTTCAGAATATTTTGAACAACGTAAACTTTATTCAGGTATAAAAGCAATCTTCTACATTTTTTTGCTCGTGTAAATTGTAGTGCATGGTGCTAGATTCAAATGCATTTTTCTTCAAAAAACATAATTGAAACAAAAATCGTTTTTATTTGCTAGTAACATTGTTCTGTTGATAGAAATTGTATCTTTAAACTGTTAATACAGAAAGAAGTGCATTTTCATTTTTGCAAAGACATACATCAATCGTAATGTCACTAATCATGATCACGTTTGTCCTCTTCCTCGTCATTTTGATCTAAATATACTCCCTTAAACTCAAGACGCCTGCTTTGTTCTAGTTATTTGCGACCGACGATGTGAAAATGGTGGCAGTTGCATGAAACCAAACCTCTGTTCGTGCAAAATGGGATATCAAGGAAATCGTTGTGAAACACGTAAGATTATTTCCGTGTGTTCATGGTATACTACTTTTATACAATAAAAGATATATAATGTAGCACATGCATTTGACAGATGGAATGTTTTGAAGAGGCAAGGGTACAACGCACATCAAATAACATAACTGCAATTGTAGGCAGTAAGTCATAATTGCAATTGTAGGCCTAAGTCATGGGCCTAAGTCATAATTGCAATTGTAGGCCCAAGTCATAATTGCAATTGTAGGCTTAAGTCATAATTGCAATTGTAGGCCTAATTCATAATTGCAATTGTAGGCCTTAGTCATAATTGCCTGCCCCAAACTTTCACTTTGGTATGCGTAAAATTAGACATTGCTTTTAGTTTTCAGTCAGTAAATAATTCCTTGCTTGTAAGTGCATGGTATCTTATTACATTATTGATTTGTAATCGGCATTCTGGCATCTATGTGTCTGACTGTAGTATGGGTGTGTCTGACTGTAGTATGGGTGTCTGACTGTAGTATGGGTGTGTCTGACTGTAGTATGGGTGTGTCTGACTGTAGTATGGGTGTGTCTGACTGTAGTATGGGTGTGTCTGACTGTAGTATGGGTGTGTCTGACTGTAGTATGGGTGTGTCTGACTGTAGTATGGGTGTGTCTGACTGTAGTATGGGTGTGTCTGACTGTAGTATGGGTGTGTCTGACTGTAGTATGGGTGTGTCTGACTGTAGTATGGGTGTGTCTGACTGTAGTATGGGTGTGTCTGACTGTAGTATGGGTGTGTCTGACTGTAGTATGGGTGTGTCTGACTGTAGTGTGGGTGTGTCTGACTGTAGTATGGGTGTGTCTTACTGTGGTATGGGTGTGTCTGACTGTAGTATGGGTGTGTCTGACTGTAGTATGGGTGTGTTTGACTGTAGTATGGGTGTGTTTGACTGTAGTATGGGTGTGTCTAACTGTAGTATGGGTGTGTCTAACTGTAGTATGGGTGTCTGACTGTAGTATGGGTGTGTCTGACTGTAGTATGGGTGTGTCTGACTGTAGTATGGGTGTGTCTGACTGTAGTATGAGTGTGTCTGACTGTAGTATGGGTGTGTCTGACTGTAGTATGGGTGTGTCTGACTGTAGTATGGGTGTGTCTGACTGTAGTATGGGTGTGTCTGACTGTAGTATGGGTGTGTATACAATTTGTATGGATTATTTGCATTTTCTTGACCCTTGTTTCAAATCCCCGTATTTATTTTCATGAATGAAAATTTGCATTTTAATGAGTAAATACAACATTAGTTATTTATTTTCTTTGAAGCAATCTGCCAGTTGACTTGCTTGAATGGTGGAAATTGTACGGATCGGAATTTCTGCATGTGTAGACCTGGTTTCAGAGGAAGAAGATGCGAATACAGTAATACGTGTTTCTCTATTTTATTAATTTTACTGTATGCGTTTACATGAGATGAACTTGCTTAACCTCTGCACGTGCCATTTACACCCGTTTTCCATCAATTGAACAAATAATACATTTGTGTCCCTGTTTAACTTTTCTTGACCCACTAGGGGAGCTACAGTGATTGATATTTATTGTATTTTTGTAACTTCTGCTGTAGTTTATAACTTCTACCAAAATACCTTATACATCCGCTTATCATCGAGACAGAGTACATACTTGTTTCCGTTGGATTAGCTCAATAAACAGATGCATTATACTTTGTATATCATAAAGATAAAAGACAACATAACCAAACAATTTTGGAGGATATAATTTGATTCAATTTTTTCCGTTGATTTTGACTGATAGTGCTATAGTGACCCCCGTTGTGCTATAAGCAGTCCGGTTCACGCTCCCGATTGGGAGATCTCCCAATTGGGAGATCGAAACATGCGCAATGACCATAATTTAAAATGTTCAAAATTGCAGCCGTTAATTTCTATTTTGCTTTTCAAATTCTGTTATTCTAAAGTTGTTTACTTTGAAAATTATATTTAAATTGATGTTTCTGGAGCTTTATTTGTATAATTTGCACTTTTGCTGGTGACTAAAATGCATTGAATTTTTTAAACATTACTTTAAAATTTCCTAGTAAATGTCAAATTTGCGCTGGTGAAAATGGAGAATTTTTTTAAATTCTGTTGCAACAATAAAATTAGAATATTTCTCACGCATTTTGTCCTTCCTTTGGCTTAAACCTATTTTACCGTTATGTTTTTCTAATTTAGAGAGATTTGAATTTGGAAAAGATGCATTGTGGATTATAATGACAAGAAGTCTCCCAATAGGGAGATCTCCCAATCGGGAGATCTCCAAATCGGGAGATCTTCCAATCAATTGGGAGATCTCCCAATCGGGAGATCTCCCAATCGGGAGATCTCCCGATTGGGAGATCTCCCAATGGGAGATCTCCCGATTGGGAGATTTCCCGATTGGGAGATCGATCCTCCGATTGGGAGATCTCCCGACTAGGAGATTTTCCGATTGGGAGATCTCCCAATCGGGAGCGTGAACCGGACTTATAGAGACGAGAAAAGGATTTACAAATGCACATAAAGCCGACTTGGAGCATGATAGATACGAGATAAGATCAGTGCATGTATAGAAGTGTTTTGAAGTTGCTAAGGCTAGTGGCATTAGCAACAAAATTAGGTACGTTGTTCCACGCTGTAACAACAGAAGGAATAAGGGAAATTTACAAGTGTCAGTTCTGAGAGAATATTTTTGGAGATTGTAAATCTGTTTAATTTGGTTAACGGGAGTGGTTGTAAGTAAACTGAGAGAACAAGAGTTTCAATTATCTTCTGGATCATCTTATAGGCCATAACTAGTTTAAAATTTTCTATTCTGAAAATTTGATATTAAATTTGTATGAAATGATTGATGCGGAAAATGGTAGGAGTGTGACGTCACACGCTTACTTTTTTATTGAAAAATTGTCTTTATACTTTGTTCTGCTGAACATATTCCTTTTTAGTAATCTTATGGCATTCAATGGTTGCGATCCTAAATTTCTGCAAATTTGATGTATATAATTACACAGAAACTTTTGAGAAATCTAAATGTGGTTTTGGCTTTAGCATTTTATGAAATGATTCATTGTTCCGAGCACACATTTTAAAGTTCTTTTTGATATGAAATTTGACGTTACAGATAAGAACAATGTGTTAACTTTGCTTGAATATGCGTTCTTGTTTTGCTGAAATCTTTTAAGCCAAAATTGAAGCCAAATGAATTCGATCAAACATATGTAACTATTTTCAGTTGAGACATAATTGATATGATTAATTTACTGAGAACCTCAGTATGTAAGAATGAATCACCAAAACCTCCCATTGTTTTACATTATTTTGATTGTTCTCCAACAGGAACAACGTCATATCAAAGCACATCAAGATCTCCGCAGATACAGCCACGTAATATCAAACATACTTTGAAATATAATACATAGTAACTAAGTCAATGCCAACGAGAATCATCAACGTCTTTGTCAATCAGATAAAATCAATTGATAGAACATTGAGTCTATATGCATGACTTTTCAAAAAATGAAAGCACTTCCTCGTGTGGCGAGATAGAATGATGTTTATATTCTTCAACAACGAATAAATTACACAAACTAACATCGGAAATTTTGGAGATAATTTCAAGTAAGGATTATAACACAAACATTATACCCATATCAAAGAATACTTGGAAAATTTGGATATTGCTGTTGTAAATGACATTAAAAAGAATGTATGGCGACAGTTAAATTTGTACGATAATTAAAAAATAACTACAAATTTGAAACAATCTTTATTTTTGCAAACCAATACAATGATTTTGATTTCCAGTTTTCGTATACCTTGTTTTAATAAGCCTACTAGTGTGGGTTTTCATTTATTGATGTTCAACATAAAAAGTATGTCATGCCATACAATTAATCGATAATGAAATATTAATGCATACCATTGCTTCATGCTGTATAAATCGTTTTAAAAGATTCGCAAAAGGTTACCCGAGAAGAACAATAGGTCCACGGGTCAATTAAGTCAGCTCAAATAACTTGGGTCTTCCATCTTGCGACACCTGATATCCTCTTCGCGCCAACTAGCAAGTTTCGACCTTGAGTAACTATGTGCCGCATGAATAGAAATATTGTTCATGCTTAGTACTATGCAATCTGACTTGTTGATCTGGCAGTCTGACTAGTAATAATATTCATCAACCATATAGTTTTCTGAGGAAATAAGACACTGGATTTGAAAGAAAGGTTCTGCGAATCTTTTTATACGAATTTATACATTATGTTTAACATATACCAATTGGCAACTGAAATAACGTGACAAAACGGTTAAATATTCACCAGTAATTGTTTAATTAATTTTGAGCAGAAACTAGACCAACCACAGAAGAAGAATCAACAATTCAGTCGACAACCGCTGCTTCTCCTTCACCTCCACTGGGTACTGTTTAACGTAATTTATATTTTAGACGAGGAAGATTTCGCCATTTTACAATTCATATTTTCAAATTTAAATAAATTTTTCAATATTTTCAGGGCAATTTATATATCTTATTTATATATATTTGAGACATTGAAGCGTTGA